>PVJH01013934.1:0-58599 GCA_004026705.1 Nesogale talazaci
CAAATAAAGATACAAGAGCCAATTGGGTGTTAACAACATCAGAAATCAGCAAAGGAAGTATGTTAGGCTGTTGAGTTAGTCCGGATAGACTAGAGGAACAAATTTCAGAGACACGCATATAGGTATAAGGAAAGGGTTAATATACAAAAGGAATGTGACCCTAAGAAGGCATCGCAATCCAGTTCAGTGCAAGTCATAAGTCCAATAATAACCCATATGCCCGAAATCAGTCTATTAAGTCTGCTTCTGACTCACAAAGTCACAGGTCAGTGGGTGCAGAATTCTGGCACTGGTAGGGGTTTCCCCACGGCTGCTCGCTTCCGGGGCTCAGGGTCCATCAACAGCATGCCACTCCAGCTTCAGAGGTTTGTCTTCATCAGGGCTAAGCCGTGTGGTCTCTCCACCGACTACTCCAGCCTCCCCGCCGCCGCCATTCTGTGTTGCCTGTGGTTAATCATCTCTGAAACTAACTCCCAAACAACTGGGGAAGATAGCCTCTCATCTTCATGAGGGAAATATCGCGAGATTTCCCTGGAGTCTCAGGTGAAAGCCATGCCCCCATAGAGGCCTCATTGGCTACTCAATGGCTTTCTCCTGATTAACAGGCCAGACTCCACCCCTACATTTCAATTATAAAATTTACCTAAGCACATGACTGCCACAGCTGTGTTCTCTAGAGAAACAAAACGAGTGATCCTTACATGTGTATGTATATAGAATGTGATTGATACCATGAAGTGACTCACACAGTTGTAAAAGTTGAAGTCCTTGGATCAGAGGTAAACTGACAGCCGCTTCCAACTCAGGTAGTTTCCACAGTCAAGGAAGCAGGAGCATGCACCGGCTGGCAGATGCAGAGCTCAATGAACAAAAAGTCAGCAGTCTACCAATGGCCCCCAAGATAGGCAAAGGATAGGGCAGGAGGGCGACAAACCAGATGCAGCATCCAGATCTAGCACAAGAAATGATATAGGTTTCCTACAGTGTCACTCAATACTGAGAGGAGAGCCCACAAAAATGAAACCTCCCCTCAAGTGGATCAAGGCTATGACCAGATTAGGGAGGTGGTACCCCACTATATTATTTCCACAGCTACCTTACTGTTACACAGAAGATCCCATTTTGGGGCTGGCCACGCTAAGTTAGATCACATCACGGAAGGACCCTGGCCCAGTCAAGTTCACATAAAACCTAACTATCACGGGAGGTGAAGAGAAAACCCTTAATGACATTTACTATGCTAAATTCCACTTAACACAATATTTTAAAGTTTCATCAATGTTTTGTTAGGACTTCATTTCTCATTGTGACTAAGAAATATTTAATCTATGCTTTGATATTCTATATCAATTTATCTGTTCATATACATTTACATTGTTTCCACCCTTATGCTATTCTGAATAGTGCTGCCATCAGCTTGCATTGCTGCTTGCAATTCTTTTGGGACTATGCCTAGGAGGAGAAATATCCAATCATACAGTAATTTTATATTTAATTCTCTGATGAACTACCAACTGTTTTCCATAGTCTCTGTGCCATTTTACAAATTTATGAGTAATAGAAAGGGTTTCAGTTTCTATATTTCCTTGGAAACACTTGTTTATTTTTCCCTTATCATAGCCATCTTACTGGAGGTGAAATGGTATCTTATTGTCTTTATTTTCCTAACTACTGGGCAAACAACAAGAGGATGTGTCACACTGTACTGTCTGAAGCAGACAGCAATAGAGAACATTTTGGGGTGGATCAAATCAAGGAGGAAGCACTCCTAGATGAACAGTCAGGAGGAGAGAATGACTGCACCTACGGCTCCTGGGGGACATAGGGGTGGGGGGCAAAGCGGGTGTGTGGACAGGGTCAGGGACAGGGGGAACAACAAGTGGTCTGGAATCAGTGGCTAGGAGGGTGTGAGAGGCAGGATAGGGATTAAGCAAGGGTAATGTAACTGAGAGGAAGTACTGAAACTCAAATGAAGGCCGAGCATGATAGTGGGACAGGAGGAAGGTAGAGGAAATAGAGAAAAGAACTAGGAGGCAAAGGGCACTAGCAGAGGTCTAAACACAGGCATGTACATATGTAAATATAGTTATTTGTGATAAGGCAGGAATAAATCTGGATACATATATTTATAGGTTTAGTACTAAGATAGCAGATGAACCTTGTGCCCCACCCCGGTACTCCCTCAATGCAAGAATGATTTGTTCTGTATATCTGGTATTCCATGATGCTCACCGGCCCGATATGATCACTGATGTCAAATGGGTGTATAAGCAAATGTGGTGAAGAAAGATAATGACACTCAGCTCTCAAAAGATATGGCATCTGTGGTCTTAGGAGCTTGAAGATAAACAAAAGGCCATCTGGCTGAGACGTAGCCAAGCCCACATGGAAGAAGCACACCAGCCATTGTGGTCACAAGGTGTTGAAAGGATCAGGTTTCAGGCATCAAACAGGAGGGAAAAAATATCACTGTGTGCTCACCTTCCCAAAGTGATCACTGAGGACATGTGAGAGCATGAGCAATAGTAGTGAAGAAAGCTGATGGTGCCCGGCTATCAAGGCTTGAGGGTAAACAAGCAGCCATCTAGCTCAGGGGCAACAAAGCCCACCATAGAAGAGGCACACCAGCTTGTGCGACCACAAGGTGTGGAAAGAATCAGATATCAGGCATCAAAGAACAAAAATTATATCATTATATGCCGACCCTCCCGATATGATTGCTGGAGACAAATGGGTGCAAGGGCAAAGATTGTGGAAGAAGCTGATGGTGCCCAGCTACCAAATGATAAAGCTTCTGGGGTTCTAAAGGCTTGAAGGTAAATAAGTGGTCATCTAGCGCAGAGGCAGCGAAGTCCACATGTAAGATGCATACCAGCCTGTGTGATCACAAGGGGTTTCAGGGAGCAGATATCAAGCATTAAGGAATAAGATTCACATCACAACAAATGAGGGGTAGTGCAGGTGGGGACCCAAGGCACCTTTGTGGGCAAGTGGACACTCCTTTACTCAAGAGTTCCCCAGAGGAGATGGGCCAGTCAAGATGCAGTGAAGCAAGAATGAAACATACAATTTTCCTCCAGTTTTTAAAGGCTTCCTCCCCCCCACCCCCAAATATCATGATCCCAATTCTTCTTTACAAATCCAGCTAGACTGGAAGAGGCACAGTGGTACAGATGGGAACTGGAAAAACAGGGAATCCTGCACAGATGAACCCCTCAGGACCAGTAGTGAGAGGGGAGTTACTGGATGGGTGGAGGGAAGGTGGGGTAGAGAGAGGGAGTCAATGATAAGAATCTACACATAACCTCCTATCTGGAGGATGGACAGTGGAGAAGTGGGAGAGGTGAGACATCAGGAAGTGTAAGATATGACAAAATTATGATAATTTATAAACTATTGGGGCTTAGTGGGAGCGGGGGAGTGGGGAGGGAGGGGAAAAGCAGATGTTTACAGAAGGATGACAGTGAGAGGCATGAGAAGGTGCTTATATGTATGTATGTATTGCAATAAGTGATGTAAGGGCCCCCAATAAAATGATTAAATAATAAAAAATCAGTTTCATTCAAATCTCATTTTTTTGTGATGGTCGACTTAAGAGAACAGTTTTGAAGCTGTGAAATTTTGTTTCATGCTTAGGAAAAACAACGCAGAAACTGTGGTGATGTTGAACACAGTTTACAAGGACAGTGCAATGGGTAAAATTCTAGTGTTTAAGTCTTTTTCTTGTTTTCAAGTGGAGTATTGTTGATTGATGACAAACCTCATTCTGAACATCTGCCAACTTCCCAAAAGGTCAAAAGTGTTGAGCCATAATACATTTGGAGTTCTTTTCATGAGGTCAGACTGTTAATAACTTTCCAGTTAGAGGTTCTGAAAAGATCGTGTAGCAGTGTGCAATAAAAAGGCAAGCGAAGGGATTGATTTTCTTACCATGAAAATGCACCTGCTCATGCAATGAGGTAGTTTTTGAATATCTTATAGCATAATCATATAAAAAGAGTAGTAATTGATATTTGGATGAAAGTTTAGCAGAGCAATTTTCCAGGCAATAATTTGTATGCATTTTATCTTGTGGAATTGATCACAGTTTTCACAATATAACAGCCTTTCCTCCCTGTGTATGGTTTCCATTCTTTCCTATCACTTCTGACCTTGTGAGTTTGATCACTGGTGAAATACTGCCCTCTAAATTTCAGATGGCTGATTATCCTAAGGAAAGCATCCACCCTGGTCGTACTGTTCCTTAGCAGTTTACCATTTGACTAAAACTGAGCCATGAGGGTGAGAACAGCTCTGAGGATCACAGCTTTGAGAGTGCCGTCAGTCTCTCTCAGACCAGTAAGCCTGGTCTTTTGATGATTTTGAGCTCTGTTACAGAGTTTTCTCCCCCTCAATCTTCTCATTGTAATCCCCTTCATTTTGACCCCTCAGAAGTTGTAGCTGTGCACCATTTAGCTCTCTTGGTCTCTTTTGGATTCATGGTTTTCATATATCATTGATATTTTTCATTCTACTTTTTTGGGGGGGAAAGCCCTATCTTCCCCCCTTTGGTAGTCTCTTATCTTTAGCTTCTAACATCCCAGTTGCTACTCACCAAAGTAGGGTGAAGAGCACTGCTTTCATGAACTTTGTTTTGCGAATCATTCTTGTTGTTCCCTGAAATTATGGTCTTAGGGCCTCAGGCTCTGTACCTATTCCTTCAGGATGTTTGGTTATTGCTAAGAAGTTTATATAACTTTCCCCTCTATATACCCTGTTATATTCATAGATACATTTGCTGCAAATATAAGTACATATGCAAAAATACCTTGCCTTTTATATTAGATGGTAGAAGTTTTTATGTATCTATGCTATTAGATTCTTAGTGAGTATATGGCTTTTGAAGATATTATCCCGTGTCCTTTCTCTTTTTAAATAGAATGTTACGATGATATAATTTTCTAAAACTTTTATAAAATTGGGTTCTTTTATAGTGGCCATCTCTTTGTAAATTTATATTTTGTTCAGGTATTGTTTTTTTTTTTATTTTCTTTGGCTGTTAACTCTCTTTTTTCTCAGTTCTTTGAACAAGTTTAATGTTCTTGTAATGTTAATTATCTGAGTTTTTCCAGGTATGATCTCTCCATTTTTCTTACTCTTTTCACTGGTTACCATTTCTCCTTTTTAAAAATAGATTTATTGGCACCAGTCCACTTATCATACAATCCAACCGTTCAATCATATCAAGAAGAGTTATACAATAATTAACATTTTTACAATCAACATTAGTATTAATTAATTATATTAACAATGAATTATTCACATCCCTGGTGTATGATCAGAATGGATTCACTGGAGGTCCAATACACATGTATGATGTTACCCCCCCCTTTGTTCCTAAAACCAATAATTTTTAAATGTGTCAGGAAGGAGATCAAATAAAATATTATATTTCAACCTAATCATTTATAACATGAGGAGCTGGGGGGGGGGTGCAGTATTTACTCATTGAGTGGTTAACAATAAGATCAGTAGTTCGAAAGCACCAAGTGCTCCACAGGAAAAAGACAAGGCTTTCTCCTCCCATAAAGACTTATGGTCTCAAAAACTCACGGGAGCAATTGTACCTGCCCTATAGGATTGCTTGAGTCAGCCTCAAGTCCATGGCAGTGAGCTTGGTTTTTGTTTCTATCGATCACAATCAATTTTGCAATGCTTTCTGTGTGATAACAAGACTAACACATTCCTTGACCATGGCCAGAGACGTAATCTATTTGTGGGCCCTGCCAATGGGCTTCCACCATCATCCAGAGCTTCCTGTAAAGCAGTAGTTCACAATTTAAGCTCTTATACCATTCGCCACTTCCTTCTGATATGGATTTTATTATTTATAGTCCTTGGATCACACAGGTCGGTGGGCTTCATGCCTCACTGAGGTAGCCACTTGTTTGAAGACCTGAGAGCTTTTCAGTGCTCAGATACTGATCTTTCTTTCTAATAGCTGGCCACCATCTCGTTTCTTTGCCACACTTTATTATAAGATACCGTCAGTGATCTTCAGAGTGTAAGCATCAAGTAGGGCCATGTCATGTGAACTAATTGTTCTTAGATTGGGTCTAGAAAAGTGAACTTTAAACCCATTCATGTATCTATCGTTTCTATGTATGTATGTGCCTTATGAGTTTTTACTTAAGATGGGACATTATACTATTACAATATTTTACATCACTTACTGAAATCAAGAAAGTGCTCATTTCTGTAAGCAGCCTATCAGCAGGGAGCTTCTAGAAATTCAAATCCAATTTGGAAGAGACTATGGCACAGGGGATATATCATTGCTTTCATCAAAGGAATCTTGACTGAAAACAGTATAACGGAAATATGTTTTCTTGTGTTTTATTGATGGTACAAAGGCATTGGGCTGTATGGTTGCAAGCACATTTTGAATAGCATTGGGAAGCATGAGACTTCCAGAATATTTCATTGTGATCCTGTGAAAGCTATACATGATACCAGCAGGAGTCATTTGAGCAGAACGAAGCAATACTGCATGGTGTAAAATGAGGAAAAGTGTGTGTCAAGGTTCTATCCTTTCACCATAGTTATTTAGTCCATATACTAAGCAAATAAGCCAAGAAGCTGAAACATTTAATCAGCACAGAATTAGGATGGGAGCAAGGTTTATTAACAACTGCTCATTTGCAGATGGCACAACCTCGCTTGCTGATTATGAGGAAGATTTGAGGCACTTGCGAAAGAAAACCAAGGAACGTACCCCAGAGGTGAATTAGAATAATGAAGAAATATAGCCAAGTCACTGCCAGTGAGTCAAGTCCAACTCACAGTGACCCGATAACGCAGAGTCAAACGGCCCCTGTGGGTTTCCGGGATTGTAACTGCTTAAAGCAGCAGAAACTCTCAGCTTTCTCTCTGGTGTACACATCAAAATAAACAGCACTAGAAAGGTAGTTAAGGAATCATGAAAGACGGCATAAATGCATGTACTCTCTTTAATGTGAATTTAAAAAAAAAAAGCTGTACCAAGGTATATGCTCGAGAGGGAGCCCTGGTGGCATAGTAGTTATGTCTATGCAAGCAAGGTCAGTAGTTCAAAACCATCAGCTTCTCTGAGGGATAAAGCCTGTTTTCTACTGCTTAAAAAGTTAGAGTCAGAGATGGGGGCTGGAAATACAGGGAATCCTGGACGGATGAACCTCTCAGGACCAGTAATGAGAGTGGAGTTCCCAGATGAGTGGCGGGAAGGCGGAGTCGGAAGGGAGAGTCAATTACAAGGATCTGCACATAATCTCCTGACTGGCGGACAGACAACAGGAGTGGGAGAGGGAGACATTGGGCGGTATAAGATATGACAAAACAAGAATAATTTATAAAATATAAAGGGTTAGTGAGGGAGGGGGAGTGGGGAGGGAGTGGAAAAGCTGAAAAGCTGATGTCAAGGGCTCACGTAGCAAAGCAAATGTTTAGAAAACGATGAGGGCAGCAGGCACGCCCATGTGCTTGGCCCAATGTCTGTACCTATGGATTGTGATGATTTTTTTTTACAAAGTTAGAGTCACAGGAAGTAGCAGCATCAGGAGTACTTCTATCCTGTCCTATAGGTTTGCTACCAGTCACAATTGCCCGGATGACAGGGCTATTCATGCATGAGGGAACTTTAAAATGTCATTGACAATGAAATTTCTCCACCAACTTTTTGAAGTCTCCTCATATACTTTCAGGTGGTGCATTGTTGGGATTGCTGCATTTAAAGTCATATATTTGAAGAAAAAGGATGAGGATCTGTGCGTGAACAAAGTTGTATGGAGCTAAAGAGATAATTCCAAGCGGCAAACTACAATACACCAAAAATAATTGACAAATGAATCTAAAATGATATAGACATGAAAATATGAGGAGGCTGCAAAAGTGAATGATGGACTTAATAGGATTTCTTAATGAACTTGTGAAACTCCTTTGAATGATAGTAGCTATAAACATTTTTAATTCTCTAAATGTCTTTGAAAGACATTTATATAAGGTAGTGGATATAACAATGTATTTTATTCTATAGTAATTATAGAATCTGTAAGTATGACTGCAATACCAAAAGGAGGAATAAATAGAAATATAGGGAGTGAGTTGTATGGAAAAATATTTCATATATCATTGAAAAAAGAGTATAAATCAACCTGATTTGGATAATTTAAGCTGTATGTAGTAAGTCCTATGATAGAAAGGGAATGACTTAAAATGTTACTGAAAAATTATTAAAGCAAGTAATATACACCATAATAAAATAGTACATTACAAAACCATGTAGGAAGAATAGAGGAATACATAAAGACATGAAACACTGAGAAAAGTATAAAATGGGTGATATAAATCTAACTGCATCAATAACAAAGTTAAATGTGAACAGATTAAATAATCCCAAATAAGGAAAGTGACAGAATTTTAAAAAGAAGAACCATCTGCATGCACATTAGTCAAGATCAAATATGCTGAAAATAAGTGGATGGAAAATGTATTATCCAACCAGATTAAACTTGTAGTGTCCATACTAATGATAGATTAAATAGATGTTAATGCAATAAAGGTTACTAGATGCAAAGTAGGACATTTTGTATTGATGAAAAGATTAGTCCACCAGTAAGATACAACAATCATAAACACATAAGTACGTCATAACACTAACTATATGACAAAACTGACATAAATGAAAGGAGAAAAAGACAAGTTAGCAATAATAATTGAACATTTTAATATACTACTTTAAGTAATAAAAGACCAAGGAAGATGATGAACAAAATGTAGAAGATCTGAGCAACAGTATAAATTAACTAGACCTAGCAAACATCTATAGAAATTTCCATCCAACAACAGTATCATAAGCTTTCATCTACAATGAAGATAACTAGATATGATAGATCAAAAGTTAAACTATAAAATAAAGCGTCCATGTTTTCAAATAAATAATATACATGATTATAATCACCATAGGATGAAATTAGAAATTTGTCAATACTTATTAATGTGGAAATCACTCAATACACTTCTCAATAACTAATGAGTAAAAAGAAACAAAAGAAAAGCTTAAAATAAGTAAAAATAAACTAAATAAAATTGGAGAATGCCAAAATTTATGATATGAAGCTAAAAATAAGTGACTAGAGGGGATTTTACAGTGATCAAGCCCAAATCAATAATTACACGTGCCACCCTAAGATACTAGAATAAGAAATGGAAACTAAAGTTTTAAAAAGCTGAATGAAACTAAGATTTTCTTGTGTACATTAATGAAATAAGGACAGGAGTAATAATAGATATGATCAAGGAAACAAAAATCAGATTCTGTGAAAATATCATGAAAATTGACAAGATTTTAAACAAATTTCTATGAAAAATAGTAGACAAAAATTACTAGGATAAAAAATGAAATACAGTCCATTACTATAAAAGTTTATAGGAAAAGGATGAATTATAAAAGAATAATATTAAAAATTCAGTGCTTCTAAAGTTGAAAATTTGTAAGTAATGTAAAAAATATCTTACGACAGCTACCGTGATTCTTCATATAACTTACTTTCAAATTTTCAACAAAACTATAGGGACAGATGGGAAGATGTGCAAAATGTTCCAATTACTCTTTCTAACTCACATGAGGTCTGAAATTTTTTTAAATGAAAAGTTGAGGAGGTAATTAAAAAAACAAACAGAAAGAAGCAATATATGCTCTGAAGATCTTTAAGCAAGTGAAGAAAATGAATGTCTTAGTTTCTTAATGCTGCTACAACAGAAATACTATCAGTTGTTATAAATGTCTTCTTTGGTCTTCCTTATTCATGTCCAGCTCTCACATACACACGAGGCCAGTGAAAATACCATGGCTTAGTTTACTAAGTCCTCAAAGTGACATCCTTGCTTTTTTCTTTGCTTTTTTTCACTTTAAAGATGTCTTTTGCAGATTTTCCCAAAGCAATATTTTGTTTCATTTGACTGATGCTTCTATAAGCATTGATTGTGGATTCAAGTAAAACAAAATCCTTGACTTCAATAGTTGCTTCATTTATTGTGATGTTACTTTTTGATCCACTTATGAAGAAGATGATGACTTTTTCTTTTTATGTTGTAGTGTATTCCAAAGACAAATTTCCTTGATCACCAGCTAAATTGCTTCAAACCCTCATTTTCAGAAAACAAAATTGTGTTCTGTACATGGCAGGTTACTAGTGAGTCTTCCTTCAATCCTGTTGCCATGTTCTTCTTCATAAAGTTCACCTTCTCAAATTAGTTGATCAGCATATAGATTGGACACCCAAAAGAGTCAAGCTCACTGTCATTGAGTCAGTGCTGACTCACAGCGACCCCTTGTGGGTTTCCCAGACTGTACCTATTCACAGGATCAGTAAGCCCCGGCTTTCTCCTGCTGGGGGTTTTGAACTGCTGATCATGCAGATTGCAGTCTATCATGGAAACCCTATACCACCAGGGCTTCTTCTCCAGATTCAATGAGTATGGTGAAAGGATACAGTACTGACACAAACTTTTACTGATTTTAAATGGACTGACTGCCTGCTGTTCTAGGTATGGGAACCCCATGAGCACAGTGAAGTTTCTGGAATTTCCAGTCCTCATGACTTGATCCATAAATGCCTCTGTCTACTCAAGTAGTCACTGTGAAAGATGAAAATAGTAACAATTACAATGTATGAGGGGGGGAGTGAGTGTGGGGGGAAAAACTGGTACCAAGGGCTCAATAGAAAGTCAATGTCTAGAAAAAAATTAGAGCAACATGTGTACAAATATGTCTGCTTTAATTGATGTATGGATTGTGATAAGAGTTGTATGAGCCCCCAATAAAATGATTTAAAATAATAATAGATAAATAAATCAAGGAAACAGATCAATCCCATTCTGGTATTATTTGCTTTCAAACGATATCTGAAAAAAACAAGGATATATTTTTTCAATGTTCTCTTATGAATCCAGGTCCAATTTCTGGCAGTTCTTTATCAATGTAACTGCCACAAACATTTTGAATAATCTTCAACAAAATTTAACTTACCTTTGATAGTAATGATATTATTTGATGATTTTGCATTTTGTTGTTTCACCTTTCTTTTTTCTTTCTTTAGAAATCATTTTATCGGGTGCTCTTACAGTTTTTAATAATTTATCCCTCCATTGTGTCAGGCTCATTTGTTCATATGTTGCCATCATCATTTTCAAAACATTTTCTTTCTGCTTGAGTCCTTGGTATCACCTTCTTCTCCCCACCCCTGTCCTCACACCTTTGCAAACCCTTGATAAATTATTATTTTCATACCTTACACTGTTTGGTCTCTCCCTTAACCCACGTTTCTGTTATTTGTCTCCATTGGTGGGGGCAGTGTACATTGATCATTGCAATCAGTTCCCCCTATCTTCCCTTTCTCTCTCCTCTTCCCCCCTACCCTCATGGTATCACTACTCCCATTATTGTTCCCGAGGAGTTTATGTGTCCTGGGTTCCGTGAGTCAAGAGCTCTTATCTGTACCAGTGTACATGCTCTGGTAGAACTGAGGTCATGATCATGGGGTTGAGGAGGAAGCATTAAAGAACTAGAGGAATGTTGAGTGTTTCATTGGTGCTATACCACACCCTGACTGAGTCATCCCTTCCTTGTGACCCTTCTGTGAAGGGATATTCAATTATCTACAAATGGGATTTGAGTCTTCACTCCAAGCCCCCTCATCCACATCAATATATTTGTTTGTTTTGAGTTTTCTGATGCCCAGTATCTGTTCCTGTCAACACCTCGTGATTACACAGGTCAGTGTGTTTCTCCTATATGGACTTTGTTACTTCCCTGCTAGATAGCCAATTGTTTGACTTCAAGCCTTTAAGATTCCCGATGTTTTATAGATCTTCTCCTTACTGGGCACCAATAACTTTCTTCACCACATTTGCTTATGCATCCATTTTGGCTTCACCGATCATGTTGGGAAGATGAGCATCACAGAATGTCAGGCTATCAGAGCAAAGTGTTCTTGCATTGAGTGAAGACTTGGATAGAGGCCCACTGTCTGTCTGCTACCTTGATTCTTAACATATAATATATGCACATAGACCTATATCCCTATCATTATGTATTAATATATTTGTATGTACACATGCCTATATTTTCACCTCTATAAATGTCTTTTACCTCCTAATTCTTTCCTCTATTTCTTTTTATTTTCTTGTTCTCTCAACTATCATATTTGGTCTTCATTTGCCTCTGTAATTCCTCATGGCTACATTGCACTTGATCACCCCGCTTCAGGCATTCTATACTCTCCTTGCCATAGATTTTAGAATTGTTGCTGTTCCATTCTTCCTGGGATTGGTGACTCCCCACTATCACCTTCTTTGAAATGGGAACAAATATGAGTCCTTTCAGTTGGTTTACTAGGTAGATGTCACAGATGGGTAGTTCCAGCATGCCATAAGTTTGTTAAAAAATTTCAGTTAAGAACTCCATTGTTCTTGGAAGACTCCCTAGCTCCCCATCCCTTAGACAGCTGCATGAGATAATATTCACGGTGATGGAGAATCCCAGAAGAAGCTTCCAGGTCCTGTCCCACAAATGGGCCGATGTGTTTGTCTGCTGCAAGCAAGAGCAATAATTCATGATGTCCATTGGGAGCTATTACCAGGGCATAATTCCAAAGTGCTCACCTGAGCACCCCATGTGATCCAAAAACCAGGAACCAAAAGAGACTGTGATGTGGGTGCCACACCACTGTCTGCCTGATGCTAAGCTTTGTTGAATACATTGTTATCATCAAGAGGAAACATGACTACAATGTTGAGCACGGACTGGACCTGCTTATGTGGCACAAACCTGACATAGAGAAGACACTAGCCAACCTGACCAGCTTCATTCCGACCCCCAATAAGTGGCTGCTCCAGGGGAAGATATTGTTTGAAGTGGCATTTAATTTCCATGTCAAGCACTTCCCAAATATCCAGTAGGTACTTCTCTGCTAGACAAGCCAATCACCAACCTGGTGGAGTATTACTATACTTAGAAGACGATCTGCAGCCTAACCAGTGTGGTGACCCCCGGCAGGCCCAGCTGCTCTGGGGAAGCAAGGACAAAATAAAAAACAAAATCCAAAATTTCCAGAGGACTGAAGAGCTATGATGGAGAGCTAAGTCAGATGCTGGATTGTGCAAGCATGAGTCTCGACTCTTAGCTATGGGTTCAGTGGTACACACCTAAGGGCATGCATCCTAACTTTAATGAATTCACTGCTTTATTGGCAAGCCCAGATCTTGGCCAGGGCACACTTTGAGACCTCAACTCCCAGTTCATCACCCTCGAACACCAGGTGCAAAGCCTGAATCAGACCAGCAACAACCTTAGCTAAGCCTTAGAAGTTAGTATGGATGCCTTCTGCCCCATGAAGGCTGTCAATGAGATCCATCCCCGCCCCCAAGCTCAAGCCCCGTTGGACCAAAGAGGGGTGGCTCCTGGCTGTGCGCCAGAGCCAAAGATAAAATCAGCCAGTCAGGTAGGAGCTGGCCTCTGGTGGCTCCATGACAAAGCACCAGGGGAAGCCACTGACCAACAGCCTGCAAGAAGCTGTCACCTATCAGCAAGCTTACCTGAGTGAGTTTGGAAGCCCACACAACCACCACAGTTGGATGAAGCCTAAAGTTGACTACAGTACCATTAGAACAACACTTTAATTAGAATCTGGTGAAAGTTCTGGAGACTGGGACCCAGTTAAGCCACACCTGTACTCCTGATGCACAGAAATTTTAACAAATTAAATGTTGTTTGCCAGTCATAAATTTGGGGATAATTTGTTATGCATCAGTAGATAGCTAATAAAGCAAGTGACTATGGTCATAAATTGCCATGGAAAAAATATTTCAATTCGTAGTCTGCCATTACTGGAAGCCTTATTTTTCACTACTGCCTTCCATACAACTAGAACTTTTTGTTTAAGAACCACTGAGTCTGGATTATATTCTATCCGTGAAATGATTGGAGACTGGGTGTTCTTTTAATCTTGTGTGTGTGTGTGTGTGTGTGTGTGTGACCACTGCCTCTGGTGGTTGTGGGCACTACCCAGTGCTGTTCCTGAGAGCCGTGGCTGGATTTGAACCGCCAAACCTGTGGACCGCAGTCCTGCACTCAACCACTTATACCACCCGGGCTCAGCCTTTTCATCTTTTTTTGATGCTTCCTGCCTTGTTTAATATTTTGTCCATAGTATCCTTCAAAGTTTCAACTTGAAGCTTGCGTTTGTCTTCAGTTTATTTAGTTTGAGGAATGCTGAACGTGTTCTTCCTTTTTTCTTTTCTAGCTCCATGCCTTTCCACAGGTATATAGATTAGGATTTACAATGAATTTTGCAGGGGACCTTCTCCAAACAGTAATAGTTAGGAATCCAAACATTACTCACAAGAAAAACCCAGCCCCAGATAGTATTTCCACTGAAATCTCCAAAAAATAGTCTAGAGAGATACTAATACCAAATATGTGTACAAATTCTTCCAAAAATATGAGACAGGCACCCTTTCCAATTTATGCTATAATTTGGTATTATCCTAATACCAAAATTATAAACATCAGAAGAAAAGAAAACCACATACTAATATGTCTTATGATCCTAGATACAAAAGTCCTCAATAAATACTGGCGCCCCAAAAAACATAGAAGATGAATTACACACTATGACTGCCATTTTACTCACCGCTTATCTGAGAAATCCAAAGTTGGTTTTAAGATCTGAAAATAATGTAATATACCATATCAATCAACTGGTAAACAAAAACGATGTGATGATACCACTTAGCTAAATTGATCACGGCAAAATTGAGCATATTTATGATGAAAAATCTCCTAAAATTGGAATAGAAATGAACTTGCTCAAGATAATAAGCGTTATCTATGCAAAACCCATAGCTAATCTTATGCTTTTGATGAGACTGAATGTTTTTTCCCTAAGGTTAAGTGCAAATTGAGTGTGTTCAATTGCTTCTATTCAGCATTGAACTGAAGGTCCTATAAAAATAGACAAAAAAATGCCATCGCGTGGTTTCTGACTCATAGTGATGCTCTAAAGCAGTGTAGAAGGTCTAATGGGATTTTCAAGACTTTATGAAAACGTTCTCACCTTCTTCAGAGCAACATTTTGCTTTAACCCATTCACACTTGAGTCAGCCACAGGATGCTGAGTCACTGTGCTAGCAGAGTTACTGAATATTCTTTAAGAAAGAAAATAAGTAAAAACTGTATATTTTTTAGGAAGAAAAAAGTAAAAGTCCCTTTTGGGATACAATCTTGTACTATATACAATTGAAAGAAATTCATTAAAAACAAACAATAAAACACAGTAGAACCAACAGAGTTCACAAATATTTCAGGGTACAAGAGCAATATACAAAAAAATACATTTCTGAACTAATCTTAAAAGGAAAGAAAATTCCATTTACAATGACATTTAAAGCCATCAAATTGGACTGAACCCCATTGGCTTAGTGGTTGTGAGCCGGACTGCAGCCCACTGGGTTGGCGGTTCAAACCCAGCAGCAGCTTTCCAGGAGCAAGGCTGGGCCTCCTACTCCCACCAGAGGGCAGTGATACCTCCCCCCCAAAAAAATAAATAAAAAGTAAAACCGTCAAATTCTCATAAATAAATGTAGTAAGTCATTGCAAAAATTATACTTTGAAAATTATAAAAATTGAAAAATAACCAAAGATTTAAATAAATTTAAATTTTCAATGTTCACTCATCAGAAAACTTACCATTATCAAAAATGAATACTCCTAAAATGGATCTACCGATTTTATACAACCCCTATAAGTATCCTAGAAGGCTTTTTTGTATAAAGTGAAAAACTGGTGCTAAAGTTCATATGGAATAGCAAATGTCACCAAAGCGCCAAAATAAACTGAGAAAATAACATGAATATCAGAAAACTCACATTTCTTTGTTTCAGATTTACTGCTACCAAGCAATGATAATCATGACAGTGTGTTTTAGGCATAAGGAGACACGGATTCCTGGAATATAGCTGTGTCCATAGATAAGCCTTCATTATTTATGGCCAGTGCCTTTCAAAAATCGTTCTAATTGAAGCAGAATTCTTATAACATAAAATTAGCTATTTTAAAGTATAAAATTCAGTTGCAATAAGTCTGTTCTTGAGATGTTCTCAAAATTCAGGTGGGATATACTCAAGGTCACATTTGGGCTCTCATGTTGTTGGTAAGTGTCATCGAGTCTGCTGCAACTCCATTCATAACAGATGGAAACCTTGCACTGTCCTGCACCATCTTCACAATTGTTCCCATGCCTGTGTCAACCCATCTTGTTGAGGCCCTTCCTCTTTCTCACCACCCTTCCACTTTACCGCACATGGGGCATTTGCCCAGGGATTGGTCACTTCTGATAATACGTTCAAAGTATGTAAGACGAAGTCTTGCAATCCTTGCTTCTAAGAAACACTATAGTCCTTGTTCTTCCAATACATATTACTTTGTCCTTTTAGCAGTCCATGGTACTTCCAATATTCTTCTGCAGCATCACAATTCAAATGCATCTATTATTCTATGGTCTTCCTTATTCAATATCCAACTTTCACATGCATATGATGCAATGGAGACTACCATGGCTTGAGTCAGGTTTACCTTTGTCCTCAAAGTAGGATTCTTGATTTTAATACTCTAAAGAGGTCTTGTGGAGCATGTTTACAGAATTCAACTAATTTTTTTAACTCTGGACTGCTGCTTTTAGGAGCATTGCTTGTGGAGTCAAGTAAGATAAAATCTGTGACAACGGCAACATTTTCTCCATCTATCATGATGTTACATATTGATCCAGTTGTGAAGATTTGAGTCTTTCTTACATTGCATTGTAATCCATACTGGAATCTGCAATCCTTGTTCTTCATCAGAAAGTGCTTCTATTCCTCCTCATTTTCAGCAAGCAAAGCGGTGACATTTGCATACCACAGGTTGTTAATAAGTATTCCTGATATTTTATGTCACATTCTTCTCCATGCAATCCACATTTTCTGATGATTCACTCAGCACAGATTAAACAAGTATGGTGAGAGGGTATGATCTTGATACACACATTTCCTGATTTTTAAACACATCCTTGTGTATCCACAACTGCTTCTTGATCCATGTACATATTCTGAATCAGCACAAAGAAGTGTTCTGAGATTCTCATTCTTCTCAAGGTCATCCACAGTTTATTATGGTCCGCATAGGTGAATGCCTTTGCATAGTCCATGAAACACATATAAACATAGTTCTGTTCTCCTCTGCTCTGAACCATGACCAATTTGACATTAGCCATCATGTTCCTTGTTCCATGTCCTTTTCTGAATCTGGCCTGACCTTCTGGCATTTCCCTGCCTATGCGTTGCTGCAACCATTGTTGAATGACCTTAAGTAAAATTTTACTTGTGTGATATCATTCTATATTTGAATATTCTTTGGGTGGCCTTTCTTTGGAATGGGTACAAATATGAATCTCTTCCAGTCATTTGGTCAGGCAGAAAGCTGTCTTCAAAATATTCTGGCATAGAGGAGTGAGTGCCTTCTTTAGCTTTCTGGAACATTTCAATGGGTAGTCAATCATTTCCTAGAGCCCTGTTTTTGGCTAATACATTTGATTCAGTGTGAACTTTTCTACAGCACCATTGGTTCATGCTCATATCCTGAAATGATATATTTTGTTCTCATGGACTATGAAAATTTCCCTTCAGTTTGAACTTGAACTTACATATTCGCAATTGAAAATCTGTTCTGCAATAAGTGTTGGCCTAGTTTTCGTATCGATATTGAACTTTTACATTGTTTCTTCCCACAGATGAAGTCAATGTGATTCCTGTGTATTCCATCTGGAGAAGTCCATGTGTAAATAACTGTGTTGTTGAATAAAGGTATTTGCTATAAAAAAGTTGTTAGTCGGGCTGAGTCCTGGTGGCATAGTGTTTGTGTGCAGAGCAAAGAATGGGCCTCCTACTCCCACCACCTGAGGGGAGTGATGCCCCCCCTAAAAAGTTGTTAGTCTTTCAAAATTCATTCATGTGATCTCCAGCTTCAGTTCTATAACCAAAACATAAGTTATTTCATAATGATGTAATTTGGAGTAATATATTGTACTAATGTGACAAGAATGGGGTGGTATATATCTTGAGTGTCCACCTTAACCAAGTCACCAACTTTTCTTTCTTAAGGATATGGGCTGTAGATGATCTACCATTGTTTATATCTGTGTTAAAACAATTACTCACTTTTAGCTATTCTTTTATTAGACAAACCACTTGTTGATTGCTTAATTGAGAAAAGTGGGAGTCTGGGATCATGGAACTAGTTGAGACTGCATAAGATGTGTAGAAGTGGTCAATGTGTACTCTACCTAACTTTTTGACTTGAGGAGAAAAAACGTTATTAAAGCCCAGTAAAGGGGCAAGGTGCTATCTTTGTGACACCTTCCTTTGTACTCACTGAGCATGTACAGAAGACTAGTGTCGAACACCCATGATGAACACCCAGTGATGAAAACCAATCAGATAGCCGCTTCTAACCCGAGGAAAACCACTGGCTCAGGTCGTGGGCAGTCTTCTTGAACTATACTGAACAACTTTGAAATTATACTCAGCAAGATCTTATTTACATGAGATATTAATGATATTGTTCAATAGCTTCCATATTCTTTTGGTCACCTTACTTTGGAATGAGTACAAATATAGATCCCTTCAAATTACTTAGCCAGGTGGGTGTCTGTACAGATTAGATTTCTTCCTTTAATGTGGTTGGATCTGCATAATGTGATTCCTCTTGAAATGGGTGAAAGTTGACCACTATTTTTGGATGACTCTGTGTATTCCTTCCATCTTTTTAAATGTTTTAAATGTTTTGTACATCATTTTCCCATGTAATCCGTCAATATTTCAACTTGAGGCTTACACATTTCTTTAATTTCTTTCACGTTGAGATATCTTGAGGGTAGTCTTCCTTTTTGACTTTTAAACTCCAGATCTCTGTGTATCTTACTCTAATACTCTACCTTGTCTTCTGGAATTGCCCTTGGACATTTTGTTTAGCTATTTTACTTCATTATCTTTTTCTTTTTGCTTCAGTTATTCTATATTCAAGAGTAACTGTCAGAGATTCCTTTGACTTTTACTTTTATTTTTCTTCCTCTTTTTAATGACCTACTTTTTTCATGTATGTCATTCTTGATATCATCCCACAATTCATCATATTTTTAGTCATTAATTTTTAAGGTGTCAAATCTTTTCTTGAGATGGTCTCAGAATTCAGGTTAGATATATTTGAGGTTGTATGTTGGCTCTTGTGGACTAATTTTAACTTTCTTCATTTTCAATCTGAACTTACATATGGGCAATCGATAGTGTGTTCCTTATTCAGACCCTGGCCATGTTTTGGCTGATGATAGTGAGTTTCTTAGTGGTCTCTTCCTATGCATGTAGTCAATTTTACTCCTGTGTTTTACAGCCATGAAGGTCCTTGGGTATAATCACCATTTATGTTGCTGAGAAAAGGTATTTACAGTGAAGACATAATTGGACTTGAAAAATTATATTATGGCCTCTCCATCTTAATTCTATCACAAAGGTCAAAATTTTCAGCTACTAGCCTTTCCTCTTTCTAGCATTCACATTCTAATCACAAATAATTATCAATGCATTTTTATTGCATGTTTGATCAATTACAAAAATATTGATAGAATTCTTCAATTTATTCATCACTGTGCTAGTCTGGGTAGACTAGAGAAACAAATTCATAAACATGCATACATATATAAGGGAGAGGTTTATATGCAAAAGGAATGGAACATTAAGAAAGCATTCCAACCCAGTCCAGTCCAAGTCCATAAGTCTGATATTAACCCATATATCTGGTAGCAATCCATAAGTCCTTCAAACTCACGAAGCACATGCAATGACACCAGGACACACAGGCCAATGAGTGCAGATTCTTGTGTATCGAGTGGTTATAGAAGCATCTCAGCACTGGAAGGGGTCTTCTCATGGCTTCTCCAGTCTCAAGGGCTCAGGGTCTATCAGCATGCTGCCATGTGTCTTGTCAGCTGCAATGTCTCCCAAGGACTGAGCTATAAGTTTCTCACCTCCACGGGGGAAAGATCGGGAGATTTCCCAGAATTCTCAGAAAAATTCACACCCACACAGAGGTTTCATTGGCTATCTCCATATTGACAGGTCAGACTCCACCGCTACACTCCCAATCATTAAATTGACACCAAAGTACATGACTGCCACACTGTTGTACTTTGAGGTAGATCTTATATCAAAACAGATATCACTGCACTTCAAGATAGATCTTGAAATGTTCCTTTTTGTGTTGACTGTGATGCCATTTCTCTTGAATGAGTCATTTTTGTCTTAGTAAGCCATAGGGTTGTCAAATTCAAAATGACAAATAGCAATCCATTTCATTTCACTAATACCTAGATTATCAATGTTTATGTATTCCATTTCTTCTTTCTTTAAAACTTCCAATGTTCCTGGATTTATACTTCAACATGTTGCAATGATTATTAATACGTGTTTGCAGGTGTTCCATGTTATTTTTAACTAATAAGATTCCCCAAATCTTTGCTCCATCCACATCATTCAGGCCAACTCTATTTTGAGGAGGCAGTTCTCTAAGTGTGTTTTGACTACCTTCCACCCTGATGGGCTCATCTTCTGATACTACGTTAGACAATTGGAGGGTTTTCTAGGATTTTCAGTGGCTGCTCATTCAGAATTGAACAGCCTCTTTCTTATGCTAGTCTGTTCTTTGTTCGGAATATCTATTGAAATCTGTCTAATATGGGCAGCCCTGCTGACATTTGAAATACTGCTGAGATAACGCAGCAAGATGTGAGTAACTGGAATAAGACACACTGACAGACAAGTGGTGGTAGAAGGTTATAATGAATGTTTTTAAGGCTTCCAAAGAAATTACCTCAATAGATCTTTCTCAAAAGACATACCATAATCGTGAGGGCTTGTTATGAAGAAGTTTAAAGAAAACTGAACCCTGCATTAGTGAGAAAGAAGACAGAAAATCTGGGACAATTAATTTGTTTGCATCATGACATTTCACCTCCTTATTCTTCGAGGGTAACAAGGATTATCCTATGAGAATTTAGTTGGGAAACCCTATTCAATCTTTCCTTTAGTCTTGATTTTTTCTTTTGATTTATATATGTTTCTCACACTCAAAAGACACTTTCCCAAGGACCTCAGATTTGTTTTTGACATGGCATGAACTGAAGACCACAGAATCCTTCAAGGAACACTTAAAAAACCAGGCTCATGCCCATTGAGTCAACTCCAGTTCATAACATCCTATAGGAAAGAGTGGAACTGCCTCCTGTGGGCTTCTGAGACTTAATCATTATAGAAGTAGAAAATCTCATCTTTCTTCCAGGGAGTAATTGCTAGTTTCGAACATGTAACCCACTAGTGAATAGTTAGAGATATGGAAATGTTTCCAGAATTGTGTATACCTGGAGAGAGAATCTATCAAGAAACAAAAGATTCACATTTTGATACTTTTGTTTGACAAAAGTCTATATAATTTTATAGCAAAACTTCCATACTTATCCTCATACTTTCACATCAACATGAGGAGATTAAGATAGTAAAAATTATGAGAGTTGACTGGCATCCCACTGGCAAAAATCATTCCATTGGGTTTTGGTACATTGTCGACTCATGGTTAAGTTTAAGAAATATAAAGAAGTGGCATGGCAGCACCAAGTAATTTTATATTTAGAATATTACTGTGAACATTTAATTTTCCTCAGTGTGACCAGCATCATGGCTTTTGTTGTACTTAATTTAATACTCACAGTCAAAAAAAGGTTTATATTATTATCACTATTTTACAGTTTGTGGAATTAGGATTCAGAGTAACTGAATGTTTTTTTTTCAGGGTCATAAACCAAATAAGTAGAAGAACTTGTATTCAAATCCAGTCTGACTGTAAAATGAACCTAGTGTTATTGATATTTATAGTTACCTTTTGAAGAAATTATTTATACCAGTGCACCCTAGTATCTTAGAAAGTCTTTAACACATAGTATGTTGTTGTTGCTGTTGTTTTGGTGGTGGTGGTGAAGTGGCTTGGAATCAGTCTGACTCATACTAACCCTATACGCAGCATAGCAAAATGTATTCATTAAATATTTGTTGAATGATAATGAGTGCATAATTATTTGCCACTCTACTTATGTTTCTCTTAAGTGAGATAAAAATTAGCTTCCCCTCCAAAAGCATAGTTATGAAAGAAATATCTTGTGTTGCATTTTTGGTAAGGCTAATATTCAATTTCACTTGCTTCCTGAAAATGAGAGCTGATAGAGTAAGTCTTTAAGTGCTATTGCATGGATTTCATACACTGCTTTATTTATCTAATTGCAATGGAATTTTGCTTTAATACAAAAGTAGCAACCATAGTTATCTTTAACTTACAACTTATAATGGACTGTATAGTAGTATCGGATGCTTTTATTAAATAGTCCTGTAAAGCATATACAACATTTCATTCCTCTTATTACAGTGACACTATGAGAACTTCAGTACCACATGCGGTGCATTTCTCATTCTTATCAGTGAAGCACGTCAATCCACCTGTGCTTCACTTGCTGTGCTAGTTCACTTGTATACCCATCCCTCTCACATCACAGTCGCACGTCATATTTCTAAGACACTGTGAATTCTATTCTTTCTTTTTACACGTGGGTTACCAGTCTTGAAACTGTTAAGAACTTTCAGTTCTTTGTCTGTTGTCCATGTGATTTTCAAGTTTTTTGGTCTTGTTTTTAATTTCTGAGGACTCAGTCATAATTGAAATCTATCTATTTATATGCTTTATTGAAAGTGCATCCACAATTATTTGAGAAAAATTGAGAAACAGTAGAAATCTTTAGCTGAATTAATAGCAGTAAACAATAGCAGGAATAAATACTCTGAGTGGCAGTGCAAGAGCAATGGACTTAAGCATTGGAAGCCTTGGATTCTAGTCCAGAATCTGACACCTACCACATCAAGTCACGGGTCTCTCTGACCTTGGTTTTCCTTTCTGAGAAATGAGTGTTTTGAATTTTATAGATCATAATAATTTTGTCATTGATGATGATAGTGTTTATGTTTACTTATTTGATATTTGTTGTTTAAGCCCCCCCCCACACACACACACTTTAGACAGAGATTGATTTGTGTCACCTTAATTAGGTTAGGATTGTCACTGGTTTGGCACTTAAGACTTAATAGTTCCCCTTGATGTGATTTAGCATAATGCAATCAACTCCAAAGTGGAATCTGCTATGAGCAGCCCGTCAGTTATAAGATTAGGAGGGAATTTAATACTTTTATTCAGATCAATACTATTTACAATAATCACACAAAAGATGAACTTCTTCATTATAAATCTAACCACAGGAACAAAAGACCTGTACAAAGAAGACTACAGAATAGTATTACAGGAAACCAAAAGAGATCTATACAAATGGAAGAATTCTATTTTCATAAATGGGAAGACTTAGTATTATGAAAATATCAATACAACCTGAAACTATCTACAAATGAAATTAAATTTCAATCCAAAATCCAACTTCATTCTTTAAAGAAATGGAAAAACAAAAGACCAACTTCACAAGCAGAAGAAAGAGATCCAGGAGAACCAAATAGCTTATCAAAAAATACACAAAGTAAAAGGCCTTACACAAGAAGACCTCAAAACCTCCTACACAGATGCAATAGTCCAAAAAGGCAGATACTTGTGCAGTGATATGTACATAAACCAATGGACCAGAATAAAAAAAACCTACAAATAAAAATACACACCTATAGCTAACTGATTTTTGACAAAGGACTTAAAATATTAAAGGGAAAATGGGCACCTTCAGTAAATGATGCTGGAGGGCCTGAGCCCCGGTGGCATAGTGGTTGTGCGCAGGACTGCAGCCCACTGGGATGGAGGTTCAAATCCAGCAGCGGCTCCACAGGAGCAAAGGCTGGACCTCCTACTCCTACCACCAGAGGGCAGTGATGCCCCCCCAAATAAATAAATAAATAAATAAATAAATATATATATATATATAAATATATAAATAATGCTGGAAAACCTTGGATCTCCATCTGCAGAAGAATGAACAGGACCCATACCCTGTCTCATGCAAACAAATGAAGTCCAGATGAGTTAGAAAACTAAAGGTAAACCCAGAGCTATATGGACCATCAATAAGAAAATTGGGACAAATTAAACGCTCTATTTTAGGTCATACACAGACTACCATATATAATTAAGGAAGGGGAAGGCAAAGTATATGACTGGGATTCATTAAAAATAAAACAAATATGCACATGAAAGGACTTCACAACTCATTTTATAGATGATTTAACCAGGTGGGGGGAATTTTCTAAAATTGATACAATTCTCCTTGATATGATTGAACAATTTTATATATATTGGAACATGTATAAATTATGTTCCAATAAAAAAAGAAAAGAGCTTCATCAAAAGCATAAAATGGGAGCCCACAGATTGGGGGAATATCTTTAACAATGACACAGTGGTCAAGGTGTTAATTACTAAAATCTATAAAAAACAAAACAATACAAAAGATACAATTAAGATATGGGCAAAGGACATGCTGTTTGTTGTCTGTGGCTGGTTAGCCTGGGTTGGACTGCCAGTGTCTCATGGAGGTAAGTTGCACCAAGTTATTTGTACTGCTTTATGGATTAATTAACTGTTTATTTCTTGTTATCTATCTCTATCTATCTACCTCTCTAGTTATTCATGTCCTGGTTTTATTTCTCTAGGAATCCCTGTCTAACATAATATATGAATGTATTATGGCTTGTGCTTAATTCTAACCCCAATATAAGAATATTTTTCTTATGACATGGCCCTGTTTGATCTTTGCCCTCATAAAGTGATCACTGAATATATGATGCTTTAGAAAATTATGGTGAAAAAAACAGATGGTGCCTTGCTATTCAGGACAAACAGTGTCTGGGGTCTTAAAGATTTATCATCAAACATGCAGTCATCTAAATGAGGCATTAACGAAGTCCACATGGAATAAGCATATCAGCCTGTGTGATCAGAGGATTTTAAATTATGAAATCCCAATCTGAAGGAGGTTATGGTATCAGAACTTAAATTATGAATCCCTGGTTGACATAGGCTATGGATGAGAGTGAATGTCTCACACCAATTTATTGGTATTCTCCACATGGATTATGCCTCCGGTGAATCCCATCTGATCATATTCTAGTTCTGCTAGCAAACACAGAGTATTGCAATATCAATTATGGCAGAGGTACTTATGTTATCATATAATACTTTAAAATTTTATCTCCTTTTTGAACCATTTCAAAGTTGTTTCAATTTTAATATTTTCTGATTTCTTTTATATTAAGATGTTTCACTGTTTTGTTATGTGTGTTTGTTTGCTTTCTTGTTGTATCCTATAAGATTTCCTGTGTATGAAACTCAGGATAGTTAATTCAATAGAAACGGTAACTAAATTCATAATTACTTAGGGGTATGGCAGGGAGGTTAAGAGAGATGGGGAGCTAACCATGAGTACATAAAAATATCTGAAATTGATTGTGTTGATTACTGCATAACTCTTAAAATAATTATATGATTAAAGGGTATGGGAGGTGAATTATATGCCAACAAATTTATTTTTTACAAAGAAGTGATACCCCAAATCCAAATATACTGCCATTGAATTAATGTCTCCATAACATTCCAAAGGCTGTAGATCTTTATAGGGCAGGTAGCCTTATCCTTCTCCTACAGAAAAGCTGGCGACCTCGAAAAGCTACTTTGAAGTTAGGAATTCAATGCTTACCATATTGGAAAAAATATAACATTAAAACACTTAATAGCTCACTATTAAAATTTGCTAGTTATTTTCAAAGCCATCTATAGGTTCAATGCAAACCAGGAAAAATGAATCTTTGTGGAATTTCATAAATTAAATCTATTTTTAGGATAAAATATAAGCTTTGAATTGAAACATTGAAGCATATCATGTGCAAAATATTGAACACTGCAAACAGTGTCAAAACAAGATGGAAGGAATATACAGTGTCTGTATAAAAATTGATTGTCTTTTGAACATTTCACGGTATAGTATATAATCAAGAATCAATAGAATCAAAGGAAGTAGTTCAAGTTTCACTGAAGACAGTAGCAAAGAACATTGCTCCAAGAACTGATGAAATACCAATTGAAATGGTTTAAAAAGTTGATGAAGCACTGGAAGCTTTCTCTGACCTTTCCTAAGAAATTTAGAAGGCAGCAACCTAGTTAACAAGCTGTAAGTAAAGCACATTTGTGCCCATTCCTAATGTGTTAGTCTGGGCAGGGTAGAAAAACAAATTCATGGAAATTCATACGTGTATAAGAAAGAGTTTTGGATAAAAGAGCAACTGAATATTGAAAACTTCCATCCTAATGCAGATCAAGTCCATAAGTTCAATATTTGCCCATATTTCTGATACCATTCCATAAATTCCTCTTCAGATTCACAATGACACCAGATGCAAGCCAATCATAAGCCAGTGGGTGGGAAGTTTTGTGGACCTAGTGGTGGTTGAGTCATCTCAGCACTGGCAGGCGTCTCCATGTGGCTCCCTCAGCTCCAGGGTTCTAGAGTAGCATCATGTGTCTTGTCAGCAAGCATGCCTCATGCATGTGTCTTGTCAGCAAGTATGCCCATGTCCCTTCTGCAATGAGCCATTTATATCCTTAGTTCCTCCAAATGAAGTCATTAAACTGTGACCTGGTTGATACCCTAAACTCCCACCTTCACTCATAAATCTCAAATTGACAGCAGGTTATATAATTACCACACCTAAGAAAAGTGATCCAACAGAATATGGAAAGTATCTAACAATAATAGCATTATATGCCAGTAAGACTTTGTTGAAGATAATTCAACAGTTGTAGCAATACATTGATCAAGTAGTTGCTAGAATTTCCATCTAGTTTCAGAATAGGACATTGAATGAGGAATTCCATTCCTAATTTCAGACAGATCTTGGCTGAAAGTAGAGAATACCAGAAATATATTTATTTATATTTTATTGACCATGTAAAGGTATCCAACTGTGTGGATAATAATAAGCTAACATCGTGAAGAATTGGAATTAAAGAATACTTAATTCTGCTAATGAACAACTTATGCATTGATCAAGAGGCAATCATTTCAAGAGAACAAAGGCTGCTATGTGGTTTAAAAACAAGAAAAGTGTACATCAGCATCGCATCCTTGTATCATATGTATTCAATCTATATGGTACTAAAATAATTTGAGAAACTTAACAATAAAAAAAGAATGCAGCATTGCAAAGTTGACAATAGTAAGAAGCTGGAGAGAGCCAAAATATTCACCAGTATAGAATGGAGGAAGAAATTCTAATGCATACACACAACAGAATATCATACCACACTAAAAACAGTGATGAAAACATATAGCAGTTCATGAAATGGATGGAGCTGGTGTCCACTATTCTGAGTGAAATTAGCCATTCACAAAAGGGCAAAGATGGTATGAGACCACTCCTACAAAAATAATACCAAAGCAAAGTCATCAAATATTCTATCCAAGTTCCCAGAATATGAGATAGCTTGTTTGCCTAGAATTTATGAACAATATAACATCCTCTTATTTGCACATCCTAAAAGTTACCCTGACTTAGGAGACCTCACCTCAAATGGGCCAGCTTCTATAGAACAAAGAGATGCAAAAGTCCAAACTCCTGTCATATAACATGCCTCTATGGTCAAACCAAGTGAATGGGTACTCTTACAAAAGCAATTTGTAAAACTTACTTAAAACCCAAGACATGCATTTTTGAATAATCTTCACAATACCTATCAAAAAATTACTGAGATTTTGGTAGACATTTTACTAAACCTACAAGTCAATTTGGGGAGAGCTAACCAACAGAGCTTGATAAGACCAAACTGTTGAATGATATGATGCCTGGATTATGTCCTAATATAAAGGGTTGAAATAAATAGACAAATAAATAAGCCTTATATCATAAGGTTTATGATTTAGTGATTAAGATAGTGTGTTATTGGTGGGATGGTAAATTGAACATAATTAATAACTAGAAATAGACAAGAGAGTTACACTTAGTTAACTGTTTATAAGGGAGTATAAGCACCATAATGGAGAAATGATTCTAAAGACTCAACTATGAAAAAGTATAAAATCCATAAGAAACATGAAGAGAGGTTTCCAGCAAGATGGAGAAAAGATAGGCAGCCCATGGTGGAAGCCCCATGGATATCAGGAAGCAGGGAAATCAGGAAGCCCAGTGAATCATTCTAGGCTATAAGCTAATCTAAGTGACAGTACAGCGTGCTTCCTCAAACTGGGATCTGACTTTTACCCCCTCTCCTACACCCCTTCAAAATCCTGGGGACTTGCAACCTGGTGCAAGTGCTGTCCCAGGCTACACAGTCTGCATCACTGTGAATCTCACCTCAGCTACCACCCCTGGTCATTCCTCCACAACTTGGTCACTGAGCCCTCAGGAGAGGTTCTTGCAGCAGTGGTTTAATTAGCAACACACTGCTTTCCCTCCCATGCCTTCTCTCTGTCATGCCCGGCATACTCCCGCCTTCCTAGAGACTCCTCCTACTGCTGTGCCTTGAGCACTGCCAATGCAATCATGTGATTTCCCCTACTGTACCTTGCAGTCTCTCACCATCAGTACATGGAGCTGATAGTGGCCCCTAGGGCTTCCGCACCAGTTTCCCATGGTGCCTCTAACTGTGTATGGACCCCCACAGGATCACCCCCACATGCATCAACTGCTCCCACTCCTAGACTCATATTCACCTATGGACAACAGCCTGCACCACTATGGTTGGAATTCATCAGTCATCCATATGTGGCATCTACAGCCATGAACAGACTCTTACAGAAGCACAAGCAGTGTTTGAACACAACAATTTACACTGTGGTCTGAGTCACTCTGCAGAGTCTGACTGTGGTGCCTGATGCCTGAGAGAGCAACCCAATGCACCCTCCAAACAATAAAAATCTAACAGGCTAGGGTGAGAGGGAAACACCCGTGGGACAAAGTGGTAACCAACCCCCACTACAATTGGCTACAGGGAGCCTGCAGAAGCATTCCTACCAGGCTCCCAACGAGAGAGTGCAGGGCTAATTGACTCCCCCGAAAATGGCACTGACTGAACTCCTCAAAATTGGTAGGCAGACAGCATCTAACCACAGCAACCTCAATGAGAAAACAAAATTCATGGAGAAACAAAATTCAATGTCAGAGAAAGTCTTGAACCTAGTGATGTAGATAAAAGAAGCAGAACTTGATCTACCACAGGAAAAAAATCTTCAGGATGCTGCATAGAGGATATAAGGGAAGCAATACAGAAAAAGGAAAAAAAAGGATAGAGTAGTTAAAGGTCACACACACCAAAGAAAGATAAGAATTAAGGGAATAAAATTAAGCAACAAGCTTACAGACTCCACCAACAGACTACAAGAAGCAGAGATCCATACCAGTGACCTCACGAATAACCAGACTGACTTCAACAGACGGGAAAGACAGTCAAACAAGATAAGCTGAAGAAAATCTGATGACAGTGTCTGATGCTACAAAAAGGAACAGCATTAGAATAATTGAATTACCAGAACAAGACACAACAAAAAAATTAAAGACAAAAATAGTGAGGGAGTTTCTAGAAGGCAACTTCCCCCGCTGAATGAGTGAGAATCAGGCAAACATTCATGAAACCAAGAAGACACCAGCTAGACTGAACTCCAGGAAGAATATGCCAAGGCATATAATAAATAAGTTATCCAATATTGATGAAAAGGGAGAAAACATAAGAACAGCTGGGGAAAAAAACAAACAAATGAAGTCAGCTATAAAGGTACCCAAAAAAGATAATACTCAGATCTATCAGTAAACACCATGAAGAAGAGGAGAGGAGCAACATCTTCTGAATGTTGAAAGAAAGCAATGCAAACCCAAGGATATGCTACCAAACCAAATTACCTATCAAGACATACAGAGCAGTAAGAGTCTGAGCAGACAAAGAAAAACTCAAATAATACATAGAAAGAAATCCAGTTCTACAAAATAGTCTTGCTGACACAGTGAGGTCAAAACAACACCCACCAAGCACAAATAGGAGAACACCACATAGATAACCTCCAGCCAGAGATCGACACATCGAAAACAGCCCCAAGAAAACACTGACTCAATGGTGAAAATCAGGCAAGAATGAAACTCTCTCTCTCTCTCTCTCTCTCTCTCTCTCTCTCTCTCACACACACACACACACACACAAACACACTGAAAATAAGGGAGGAAGAAAAACACCCAACACAAAAGGAACAAGATGACATCACAGAATCCACAGATGGATGTCATAATTCTGAATATCAATGTACTGAACTTGCCCATTACGAGAAAGAGACTAGCCAACTGGCTTAGAAAACAGAACCCATCAATCTGCTGCCTACAAGAGTCTCATCTCAAGTTTGCCGACAAAAATAGCTGAGAATCAAGGGCTGCAGAAAAATATACCAGGCAAATGGCAATTAAAGCAGTAGTGTTTGCAATCCTAATCTTTGGCACAATTGATCTCAAGATGCCAGTCATAAAAAGGGGAAAGGAGATGCAGTATATAATGCTCAAGGGATCAGGAGACCAAGAACCAGTGAATCCAATAAATATATGCCATCTCAAGGAGAGACCTACAAAATGTGTCAGTCAAATGCTCCAAAAGATGGAGAAAGGAATCAGTCTCAGTAATCATAGTGGATGACTTTATACATTGATCCCGGCAGGAGAGCTCACAAGAAAAGAATGTTATTAGGAAACTACAGAACTATACAATCAGGTGACTTGATCTGATAGACATTTTCAGAGCTCCTCACCCAAATGCAAAAAAATTCACATTCTTTTCAAGTCTACATGGCCCCAACCTGAAGATGGACCAAATGCTAGGACACAAGTTGAGCCTGTATAAATGACTTCCCTCTTGGACCACTGTGCCATAAGATTGAAAATCAACCTAAGGATGATTAAGAAAACAAAGAAAAACAATTAAAGGATGAAGAACCCTCTACTGCAAAATGAGTGGGTACTAGTCCAGATCAGAGATGAAATTAAGAAGTTTTCAGAAACAAATGTGTATGAGAATACAACATACCAAAATCTTTGGAACACAGCAAAAGCAGTTATCAGAGCAAGTTTATAGTGATAAAAGCACACATGAAAAAAGGAAGCTAGAGTTATAATTGATATGCTGGCACAAATCTCCAGAAATTAGAGCCGAGTCACCAGGACAATCCTGCTAACAGCAAAGAAAACAATACAAAATCAATGCAGCACAAAGATGCTTTTCTGAAAGAATTAGCAGAATTAATGGACCATTGGCAAACCTAACCAAAGAAAGGAAACAAGGATTATGAATTTCCAGGATGAGGAATGAAGCAGGGGGATATTACAATAGACCTTAAGGAAATGAAAAGGCTGATTACACAATACTGCAAATCCCTGTACTCCAATGAATTCAACAAGTTGGGGTACATGGACAAATACTTGGAAAAACAATGCCTCCCTAAACTATCCCAAAAGGATGTCAAGAATCTCAACAGAGACAAAGCAATAGAAAAAAAATAGATAAGGTTATCAAGGGAATGCCAAATAAAAAATTTCCTGAACTAGATGGCTTGACAGGAGAATTCTATGAAGCATTAAGGTAAGAACTGACACTAGTCCTACACAAATTCTTCCATAGCATAGAAAAGGACAGCAAACTCCCGAATTCTTTCCTTGAAGCTAGTGAAACACAGTTACCTAAAGGAGACAAGAACCTCACAAGAACCGAGAACTACTGACCAATGACTCTAATGGATAGCAATGCGAAAATCCACAACAAAATACTTGCTAACAGAATACAAAATTGTATAAAATGAATAATTCACCATGACCAACTGGAATTCATTCCAGGGATGGTTCAGCATATGAAAGTGAATCAGCATTATTCTCCACATTGACAAGAAAAAAGATAAGCACTACATGATAATATCAGCAGACATAGAAAAAATATTTGACAATATCCAACACCCATTCCTGTTTAAGACAACAAAGAAGATAGGAATAAAAGGAAAATGCCTTAATATAATACAAGCTATGTATGAAAAACCAATAGCCAAGGTGTTTGTATTAGACAGGGTTCTCTACAGATACAAAACCAGGCCACTTATGAATATAGATAGACAGATGATAGATAATAGATAGATTAGATAGGGAATGGAATAATATATCAGTTAATTAGTCCACACAGCAATACAGAGAGCTCAGTTCAATTCAATTCCATGAAAGAGTTAATATACTGGAAGCCCTTCAACTCACAAGGCTGCTGGGTCCAGAAATCTTTAGCTCAATATTTGACTTAAAGCTATTTGGTTCATCATCTCAGTGACCACGGAGTCAGCAGATGCCTTGTGATATAGAAATACCTATATTTAACTGGTTTTTCTCTTTTAGAGGACCCAGGCACACAAAAGATCATAGTATTTCTCCTTGCTAGAGCTTTGTAACTTCGCCTATGCTTGACTTCCCTTGTTTGTTCAATTTCTCATCTGATTGTGTGAGAAAAGCATTTTTCTTCCTATAAATCCTTTTGCTTAAACTTTATCCTGAAGTGGCTTATAGGTAACAGATTTTCACATAAACATGGGTATTTGGAATGAGTTATTTAGAATAGATGGAGTATAAAGTTACGGTACATGCATTATATTGCAGCCCACTATATGCTACAATAAGATAGTGAAATAATTTCTTTCATTTGTAAAATTTAGACCAAGGATCCAGTGAAGGCGCACATGTTAAAGTCTTGACATATAAAGGAAGAGCAAAAGGATTAAAAAATTAAATCTTTAAGTTCTCAACTCAAGGAACAGAATGAAATTCAGAGTGTTTTTGTGACTGGTTAAAACTATATGGTTAATATAACTGAACAACTCCAAGTCGATTGTATCAGATGTTATATTAGGTTGCCAGTGGAATTCTCAGTCATGCTTGGAGGCTAATATAGAAACTAGGGTATTTCTTGGAAAATATTGGTATTCTGATTAAGAGAAAATCATTGTCAGCTTTATTGTAGAGGACTGGGTGAATTACAGTCTTTCAAGATCCTCTGATATCTTCCTCATAATGTCTAAGTTGGCTGAGCTCACTTCAAATAACACTGAGAGGACCAAGAAACATGGTAGATTAACATATATAGTATAAATTTTTTGTGTATCTGATTATTAAAAATCTTGCTGCAGATGTAAAGTTTAGAGGAGCATTTATATGTAAACGTGGACCTATTAGGGATAGCTCATCCTCTATTTCTCTCCCTACCATCATTAGTATATATGATTTTACTTCCAAATTCCTGATTCCTTGACCATTACTCACTAGTCAGGTCATGTGTACCCAGACCTTAGGACATTTCTCCTTTTAGTCAAAGTAAACAGGAAGATTTACTGCTTAAATTTCTGCCCATTTGGGGCGCTTTCTTGTCCAGTGGCCTTCTTTTTAATTTTGAGTAAGGGTGCGATACCACATCTGCTCACTTTTCAATGGTTCAGACAGTCTCATGAAGAGTCATCAATATGATGACAATTGTACAACTCTTTCTTGATATTATTGAATTGTTGATATTGCATGACATGAGCAAAGTTCTAATAAAACTGTTTTCTTGGGCTGCGCCCCGGTGGCGTAAGTGGTTGAGTGTGGGACTGCGGCCTGCCGGCTTGGCGGCTCAAATCCAGCAGCTGCTCTCAGGAGCAGCGCTGGGTAGCTCCCACGACCACCAGAGGGCAGTGATGCCCCCTCCCCCCAAAAACTGTTTTTTCTTTAAAAAACCATTTATCTGAACCTAATCTTATGTTAGGTCAACACTACTAAATATAATGAAGAGAGATAGAAAACTGGCAGAAACAGGTATTCTTTTTTTAAAACAATCTTTTTTTATTGGAGGCTCATACAATTCTTTTCACAAGTCATACATGCATGCACTGTATGTCAAGCATATTTGTACAGTTGTTGCCCTTATTGTTCTCAAAACATTTCCTTTCTACTTAAGCCTTTGGTATTAGCTCCTCATTTTTCCTCTCCTTCCCTTTCCCCCCTCCCTCATGAACCCCTGATAATATATAAATTAATATTTTTGTCATATCTTACACTGTCTGATGTCTCCCTTCACCCACATCCCTTTACCCCAGGGAGGAGATTGTATGTAAATCCTTATAATTGTTTCTCCTTTCTATTCCACCTTCCCGTCACCCTCCCTGTATAGAAATAGGTATTCTAAAGAAAACTTTCTGAGAAACTTGTCAGAGCCATCACAGCTTTTTAGGCTGAGTATTCATTTACTGTCACAACTTGATGAAATATTTTGTTGAGGATAATTCAGGTCATATGGTCAGCTGATGAACAATGTTCAGTATTCAGTTTTCATTCTGTTTAGAAAAATAGGGCCTGTTTTCAAAACATTTATTCAATTTACAATATATTATCACACTTTCTTAACCAAGAATTGCTTAAGATGCAACCAGCAACTAGACAGAAAATATCTCTATCTGTTATATGTTAACATTAGGAGACACTATTGAAATAATCCTGTAAATAAGGATTTTTTATTTTTAGATATTAGTAAGTAAAATCAAGGTAAAATAATTCAGTATGAATTTTATGATTTCAGGACTCTTCAAACTTATCATTATGACATACTGACTTAATGAAACTATATCAATGTAAGAAATATTATAAACTTCCCATTAAAATGACTACTGGGCAAAAATGTAATCATAGCCATAAATACTAACATCGCCACTGAAATTTCATGACAGAAATATAGCTGATACAGAAAATAATTGAAATATCTTTGATACAAAAGTAAGTACATGCTGAAAACAAAAGCATTTATTTGTTTTTTCAAATAATTAAACATTCAGCTGTAGGTATATCTGTGGAACACAGAAGTCTTCAGAGCTCAGGTTAGGAATGCTTTCCAATGTTCACATTTGACGTGTGCTAGACTCAGCCTTAGGGGAGATAATTTGCCAAAGGTCATACAGCTGATTTCTTGTTTATTTACAATTAATATCATATACCAACCTATCAAATATATTAGATATTGTTAACTTCAAACATAAATGAAGACAATTTATAGGAAAATCATGACTGGTTTTACTATAATTTTTCATTTTTGTGAACTCTAACTTCTCATCTGAAAAAGGAGATAGAATAATAGATATAATAATACATTTGTTTAGAAATTAAACCATCCGTCAGTGTGTGGCACTGTGGTAGAATGTGTGCTTTTGTACTGCTGCATGCAATGTCACTGGTATTTCAAGTAAGAGCTAGTCACTCAACGTGAACAAGTTTCAGCAGAACTTCCAGACTAAGAACAGAGTTTGAAGAATGAATGGGCTGTCACTTTAGAGGAATTAGCCTCTGAAAACTTTATGGGTAACACTGAAAAATTGTCCAACACTGAGAACCTAATGAATAGTAGCAGAACACTGTCAGAGACAGTGCCAGAGGATGAGCCCCTTGGATGAGAAGGCACTCAGAATCTGACTGAGGAAGAGCTGCCCTTTCCAAATAGTGTCCACTATAATGATGTGGATGGAATAAAACCTGCAGAGAAAATCCTTCAGGACTTTCATTTCCTGATGGGGTATGAATCAGAATTACAAGAAATAGCTGCAAGTATCGGTTAATGATTGGAACATGGAATGTATGAAGTAAAAATATAGGAAAACAGGAATTGTCAAAAATGGAATACATAAACATGGATATTGTAGGTATTAGTGAGTTGAAAAGGGCTGGTATTGGCAATTTTTAAATGAGAAAATCATAACTTTGTGCCGAAAATGACAGAATCAAGCGGAATGGTGTCGTACTTGTATTCAATGTCTAAAAGGAAATTTAAGATATATGATGTACAATGCTGTCTTTGATAGGATGCTATCTATACACACATTGATAGGATGTTATCTATACACATACAATCAATAAAATATTGTTCAAATTTGGGCACCAACCCCAAAATCTAGTGAGGAAATTGAAGAATTCTACTGAAGATTTCAGTCAGAAATTGATCAAGCATGAACTCAGGATAATTGGCAGTTATTGGTGTTCCAGATGCAAAATGAGAAATAAAGAGGAAAGAGCAGTCTCTGGAAGATATGATCTTGGTGACAAAAGCAAGATTGGAGATCTTATAATTGAATTTTTTAAGCCTAATGAGCCTTCTTCATAGAAAATATCTTTTTTTAGACTACACAAAGGACATCTATACATGTGGACTTCTCCAGATAGAACACACAGAAATCAAATTGACTACATCTGTGGAAAAGATAATGGAGAAGTTCCATATCAGCAGGTAAGTACAGGTCAGGGGCTTATATATAAATTCAGGTTGAAGATGAAGAATATTAATACAACTCCATAAGAGTCAAAATGTGAAAATATATATATCTATGTTACATGAATTTCAAGAGCATCTCAAGAAAATATCTGCCACATTGAACATAAATACAGAAGACCTGATGAGCTGTGGGAAGACACAAAAACATAATAATTGCAGAAATTTGACAACTCATTTAAATGACAAGAAAGAATAAAAAGACCAGTGTGGATGTCCGAAGAGACTCTGAAAGTTGTTTTTAAAAATAGAGCAGGTAAGGTAAATGGAAGAAGCTATGAAGGAAAAGCTGTACTGAAATTTTTCAAAAGCAGCTCAAGAGGAAAGAGTCAATTATGATAATGAAATTGACAAAGGATTAGTATTAGAAAATCCCAAAGCAGGAACCTCAGCTTGTCTTGAACTTAAAGAAGTAAAGAAAAAGGGTTAAACTTGAGTTGCTATATTGAAAGTTTCTATGGGAAAATAGTGAATGGTGCCAGAAGTATCAAAAGGAGGTGGAAAGAATACACAGTGGCACTGTACCAAAAATTGACAGTCCATCGTTTTAAGAGGTAGCATAGCATCAAGAACTCATGGTACTGACAGAAGAAGTTCAAGCTTCGTAGAAGAAAGTAAAAAAACAAGGCTCAGTAATTGATGGAATACAATTAAAATGTTTCAATAAGGTGATGTAGCACTGGAAGCCATCACGCAGTTATGACAAGAAATTTGGAAGATACGTGGCCAACTGACAGGAAGAGATCCATATTTGTACTCATTCCAAAGAAAGGTGATTCCACAGAATGCTGAAATTATAGAGCATTATCATTGATATCACAGGCAAGTAAGATTTGCTTAAGATCCTCCGACATCCATTGCAGCAGTATTCTGACAGGGAGCTACCAGAAATTCAAACTGATTCAGAAGAGGGTGTGGAGCAAGGAATATCACTGCGGAGGTCGGATGGATCTTGGCTGAAAGCAGTAAATACCAGAAAGATGCTTATTTGTGTGTATTGACTATACAAAACCATTTGACTGCCTGGACCATAGCAGAGAATGGATAACATTGAGAAGAATGGAAGTTCCCAAAACACTTCCTTGTTCTCATACAAAAGCTTCACATGAGTCGAGAGGTTTGTTGTTGTTAAGTGCCATCCAGTCAATTCCAACCCACAGTGATTTCATGTAAAACAGAACTCAGTACTGGCCACACTGGCATTCACCTCACAGTTGTCCCTGTGCCCGAGCCCATTGGTGCAACCACTGTGTCCATCCGTCTTGTCAATGACCGTCCTCCTTCCCGCTGTTCCTCGACTCTACTGAGCCTCTGGTCTTTCTTCAAGAACTGCTCTCTCCTCACAAGCTATCCAAACGATGTAAGAAACTAAAGAGCTCTCTTGCTATACTTCTTCCAAGATAAAGGAGTTTATCCTTTTAGCAGCCCACAGTACTTTGAATATTCATTACCAGCACCACTCTCCAAATACATCCATCCTGCTTCTGTCTTCCTATTTCAGTGTCTAACTTTCACACAGATGTGAGGCCATTGGAATTCCCAGGGCTTGAGTCAGGTGCACTTTAGTCCTCAAAGTAACATCCTTACTTTCAATGTAATAAATCAGTCTTGTGCAGCGGATCTATGTGGTACAATGCATCTTTTAATCTTTTGTCTTCTGCTTCCAAGGTCATTGATTTTGGATCCAAGCAAGAAAAAAATACTTGAAAATTTCAAACTTTTCACCATTCGTCATAATTTCTCTATTGGCCCAGGTTTTTGGTCTTCCTTACACTGAGTCATAATTCATACTGAAGAGTGTAAACCTTGGTCTTCATCAGGAAGTACTCCAAGTCCTACGGGCTTTCAGGAAGCCAGGTTGTGTCATCTGCATGTCACATGCTGTCAAAAGACTTCCTCCAACGCAGATATCACACTTTACTCCAAAGAATCCCACTTCTCTGACTATTTGCTCAGCATACGCATTGAAGAAACATGCTGAGAGGATAGAACACTGACACACGCCTACCTGGATTTTAAACCGTGCAGTATTCCCTTGTCCTATTCACACAAAGGCCTCTTGATCCCGGTACAAATTCCAAATCCACACAATTTAGTGTTCTGAAATTCTAATTCTTCGCAAGGTTATCCATAGTTTGTTATGACCCACATAGTCAATTGTCTTGGCATAGTTCATAAAGCCTAAGTAAGAATAAATTGGTTCAAAGACAAGAAAAATGTCACTTTTTAAAAGAAGGGAGAGTTTAGCTATAAGATATTAAAACAAATAATTAAAGCAGAGTGGAATTGATAACATACTGAGAAATTAATACAAGAAAAGAACACCTCCCAAAATTATCCAAGTAAAAGTGTTGCAGTTAATATTAGTGACTAAATGTTTATTGTTTAATAAATGACATGAAGAGCATTGATTAGTTATTTTCTGAAAACTGAATAAGTTCAATTTTATAGACTCATAAAATTTTCACCATGGTTAATGATGGTTATATTTATTTATTATAATATGTTTATTTGATCCTTGTGGCAACCCCACACACATACACATTGCTGATTTCTAAGAAAATTCTGTTGAGTTTTTTGTTGCAATTGCATTAAATATGTAAGGTTATTTGGAAATAATTTACTTATAAATCTATATTAAATTTCCTTTTTTGGTGTCTTTCAGTGAAAGTTTGTACTTTTACTCTTCCAGAATTCATACACTTACTACTTTTTCTATCTAAATTTTTATGACATCTAATTCTATGAGGTGTAGCCTTTTTCTTTCCATTCCATTTTTAAATTATTTTATTGTGGCTATACATGCTGCTGGTTCCAACTTATGGTGATCCTAGACCTGATGGCATAAACCATTACTCAGTCCTAAGCTTACTTACCCATGAGACACATACTTGCTGCTAGTCAGTGTCTGGATTCTTCTCATTGAACATCTTTCTGTTTTTGTTGACCTTCTTCTATACCATATGCGATGTCCTTCTTTGACATAAGTCCCTTCTGATAATATCGTCAATGTAAGAAACAGGAAGTCTAATCATCTTTGCTTTTAAGGTGAATTCTTGTTCTGCTGCCTTTGATGTGTGTTTGTTTATTTATAGTATACTTAATATTCTTCATCAACACTATAATTCCAATACATTTTCCTTTATCATCGTCAAGTTCATGTATCCTTATGCTTTGATTGAAAACACCAAGAATACCTGTACTTGGGTACAAGACTACCTGTACTTTTTTAAAAGAGCATTTTTATTGAGGGCTCTTACAACTCTCAAAATAATTCATATGTCAATTGTTTCAAGCACATTTGTACACATGTTGCCATGGTCATTTTCTAAACCTTTACTTTCTATTTGAGCACTTGATATCAGCTCCCTTTTCCCTCCTTCCCCCACCATCCCACCCTCATGAACCCTTGATAAATTATTATTATTTTCACATCTTACACAGACCGCTGTCTCCCTTCACCCATGTTTCTGTCTGTTTCCCTTCTGGGGCAGGGGTTAAGTGTGGATCCTTGGGATCAGTTCCCCCTTCCTCCCCTCGTCCCACCTCTCTCTCTTGTCCTGGAATAGCTACTCCCATTTCGGTTCCCGGGGGCTTTATCTGATCTGGATGTCATGTCTTGTGAGCTCTTATCTGTACCAGTGTATGTGCTCTGGTCTAACCAGATCTGAAAGTCAGGACTTTTAAAGGGGTCTTTTGTAACCGACTTGCACAATCCAACCAGTCATTTGACTTCTTCACTGTGGCTTCTATGGATATTGCTTGTGGATATAAGTACAATGAAGTTTTTTGATAACTTTAGCATTCTTTCTGTTTATCATGATGTTGTTGAGTTTTTTAGATGTATGATTTTGTTTTGTGTTGAAGTGTAATTCAAACTACAAACAATAATCTTTGATCTTCATCAGTAAATACTTCAAGTCATCTGTTTATTACAATTTGCTAATGAGGGTCACTCAAATCATGATTCTTGTTGTTCAATTTCTCAGATTATTTTCTTATCATAAAAATTAATACATATAGTGAAAGGGCACAACTGGGATGCACACACATTTTCAGATTTTAAACCATATAGTATTCCCTTCTGTCGAATGGCTGCCTCTTGACTAATTTACAGGTTTCAGATGAGCACATTAAGTGTTATGAAATTCTCATTTTATACAATATTATGCAAATTTGATATGATTTACATAGTCAAATACATTTTAATTTTCTGTAGCACACAATTGTGATATTTTCTATATGCATCTAAGGTCCATCAGGTGTTAGCAATCCTTCCTCTTCTGAATCTGCTCTGTATTTCTGACAGGTCCCTATAAGGATGTATGAAATGTAGCATGTATCAGAACTTCATTTCTCTTTGTCCATTGTATGTATATAAAAACATCACTACAATCACAGAAACAAATGTCTTCTATATTATTGAAAAGGACCTTTAAGCTACTCATTTTTCTATTTCCATGGTTTAGATCAGTGGTTCTCAACTTTCCTAATGCAGTGACCCTTAATACAGTTCCTCATTTTGTGGTGACCCCCCCAACCATAAAATTATTTTCATTGCTACTTCATAACTGAAATTTTGCTACTGTTGTGAATTGACCCTATGAAAGGGTCATTCGACCCCCAATGGTTGAGAACTGCTGGTTTAGATTAAATTGTAAAACAATAGGCTTTAAACTCAGCTGATTTTGTGGGATTTTTGTCCAATCTTCATAATAAATTAAACAATTTGTTATAAGAGTTTTCTCTCTCTTTTATTTTGGTTGTTTTGAATCCTAGTTTCTATACTGCAGATAAAGTAGCACTGGTGATATGGCAGTTAAGTGCTTGACTGTTAACCAAAAGGATTACAGTCAGAACCTACCAGATGAAAAAAATGTTTTTTTCATTTATTTAAGTCTTCTTTAAATATTCAACAATAATCAATAAAAAAATCTCACCAAAAGACAGCTACACAAATGGAAGACTGTCCCATGTTCATGGACAGGAAGACTAAATATTGTGAAAATGTCAATACTATCTAAAGAAATCTACACATTAAATAGAATCCTGATCTAAACCCCAACATCACTCTTTAAGAAATGAAAACGATAATTATCAACTTCACATGGACAGGGAAGTAGTCTGGAACAAGCAAAAAAACTTCTCAAAAAGAACAAAGTATGTGGTCTTGTACTACCTCACTGCAAACTTCCTACGCAACCACAGTTGTTAAAAAAGCAGGCTGGTATAATGATAGATACATAGATCAATGGAATATGTCAAAAAAGAACAGAAATAGAAACATCAAACGACAGAAAATTGATTTTCTATAAAGGCCCAATAAGCATTAAGTAGGATGGGGATGCCTTCTTCAATAAATAGTACCAGAAAATCTGGATATACATTAGCATAAAGCTGAAACAAGATCCATACTATACACTCAGTCTATGCAAAAAAAGAACTCAATTCTACTTGCTGTCCCTGTAGGTTCATCAATTCTAGATTCCATATACTGAAACAATGGAAAAGCATATATCACAGTTTCAAGAGGGTTACCTCTGTTGACACAGCACCTCTGAAATACAGTCTAATGTGAACAAACAAAAACAAAACAATACAAATCAAAATTGAGAAAATTTTCGAAACCAGATCAGGTTCAGCCCGCATCATAGGGATAATCTACTGACCAAGTTTAAACTGTTCATGTCAGATTTATACCTTTGCTCTTCTATACACTTCTCTCCCAAGCACACTAATTAGTGAAGGCTTTCCTCCCATCTCTCAATTTTAGATAGGGGGTGTTCCTTGAAGGCTTATTTCCTATGTAATTCAAAAAACGAATCTTGGGCACTCACTTTCATCGATGGCCTTCTGCACGCGGCATTCTCTAATGTTAGTCTCAGATACTGATCTCTCCTTTGATTTCAGATTATGTGGATTCCAATCTGTCGGTGACTGATGGTGGTGTGCTTCTTCCATGTGAACTTTGTCAACATCTCCCTTAGATGGCTGCTTGTTTGGAGACAAGCTTTTAAGACCCCAGATGCTATTTTATCTGATGTCCAGGCACCATCTAAATGCTTTGCCACATTTTGCTAAAGCCCCCATGTCCTTGATGTACCCTTCCTGAGTTATAAAGCCATGTTATAAGAACAGGGCCTTGTTATATGAACGAAATTGTTCTTAAATTGGAGCTACAATTTAATGCAAGGCCCAAACTCATTCCTGAAACTTTGTGTTTTTAAAAATTTGCAGTAACTTGGGAGTTACTACATAAGCTGTCATTCCATCGTTCAATCATGTTAGACAGAGTACAATTGCGTCCATAATCAGTTTTTCCCTTAGTCCTTCCTGGACTCCTTCCCATCATCTCCTTCTTATCAACCTCACCCCTCTCACCCCTACTCCTAAAACCCTTGTCTTATTTACTTTTCTTATAGGTTCAACATTCCTGGGTTTCATTTACTAAAACAGAGAAGCAAATAACCCAGCTTCAACAGGTGAACCCCAATGGTGACATACTTCTGTGAATAAGGGTTTTGGGGGGAGGGGGTACAGTTGTCATGGTGAGGTAAAAGGGAGATGATGTCAAATAGTCTATGTAGAAAAAGAATAGAAATTGTAGTAGCAATTATATATTTCTACTTGATGCGATTGAAATATGAAATGATATATATTAAATCCAAACTAAAAAAATGAAAAGTAAAACAAACCTAGGAAATAAGAAAACTATGTTGTTATGTTAATTATTACATGCTATTTTAGGGTCTTATATTATCATAGACATTTCAAGATATGTCATTGACAGGTGATCACTGTAATGAATATATATGGGAGCTTAGAGACTTTAGGAAAATAAATTATGATTTCAAATGGGAAAACTCCTTTGGCTCAGTGACCTAAATATAAAACCCAAAGTCATTAGGATCAATGAGAAAATTTGGTCAATCTGAAGGCCCTAGTGCATGGCATACACCAGCTACCAGACACAAGTTAGAAGCATGAAATAGGTCAATATGACCTATTGAAAAGAAAATACTGTGTACATCACATGATTTCATCAAAAGAGTAAAAGGAGAGCACAGGTAAAGGTATTTAGGGAATGACATAACAGACAAGCTATTTAGTAATGTCAGAACAGACAAAGAACCAATTGATAAAAATCTACAGAATGCTACAAACCTATAAAAACAACAAACACAAATGACCCTCAGAGAAGATGGGTCAATTTAGTCAATTGCCAAAGTGGACATTTGATTGGCTATCAAACACATAAGAAAATGCTCTCGTTCACTAGCCATCCAGGAAATGCAAGTCAAAATAACAATAACACCCATTCTAACACCCATAACTGTAGCCCAATTAAAAACAAACACACAAAAGAGAGAACAACAGATGCTGAGTATGATGTGGAGAGATTGAAACTCTTATACAGTGCTGGTGGGCTTGAAAATGATGTGCAACCATGGTGGAAAACATGTGGCCATTCCTCAAACAAATGTGTTAGAAATAGCAAGACCATTCCTGGGCATATAACCCAAGAAATAAGAGACATACACTTTCATGTTCATTGCAGCGCAGTTAACAATAGCAAGAAATTGGAAACAGCCAAAGTCCCCATCAGTAAAAATAGCTGGTATGTACACTCAGTGGAACACTATTCATCCTTAAAAGACAGTGAAACCATGAAACACCTCATGACATGGAGGGATCTGGAAAATATGCAGCATGAAGTTAGTTGATCTCAAAAGGACAAATACTGTATGAGGCCACCACCACTAAAGGGACAAGCAACAGAACAGGCACAAGCTCAGGAATGCAGCGCATCCTGTCAGCTGGCCAAGGTGGCCAGACAACCTGATAGAGAGCCTGAGTGGTTTCAGTGAACCATGTACCATTATCTCCAGCTGTATATCTTGAGGACCATTGGTGGAGGGCTCCTTACATCAGCTGGGATCAAATTATCTAAAGAGGGAAAGGGATGTTGACAAATAAGTGGCTTCCATGCAAAGTTATGACAAGGTCCCCCAAGACTGGGAGATATTCTTATCAGATGGATAAGAGATACTTATGGGATAGTCAAGTCAGGAGAGGAGATAGACAGATAGACAAAATGCCTATCTGTTGCTATTTTATCTGATGTCCAGGCACCATCTAAATGCTTTGCCACATTTTGCTAAAACCCCCATGTCCTTGATGTACCCTTCTGAGTTATAAAGCCATGTTATAAGAACAGGGCCTTGTTATATGAACGAAATTGTTCTTAAATTGGAGCTACAATTTAATGCAAGGCCCAAACTCATTCCTGAAACTTTGCGTTTTTAAAAACGCAAACTTCCAAGTGGGAGGACCAACTTCCAAGTGGGAAAAATAACTAACAATAATTATAATGACCCCCAGAAGGACACAATTTACCTGATTACATGCATCTAATGAACTGAGTTTCTGTACACAACCTCAATACCCAATCCAAGTGTCATATAACAATGGAGCATTAAATCCTGGATCTTCAATGTACACAACAAACTCCAAAGGCCATACCAGAAGGATCCAATGTAGAAACTACACTATATGAATTAAACTATCTCAAACCTACTGTAATCTGAGGACTTGACTGAAATTAAATGGTGTTTGAACAGTAATACGAAGAGTGTTGAATTGTAGGTAGGGTGATCAACATTGACTAGGGGCATTCGTGTTCTACTTGCTGTATTAAGATATGTATTATTTTGGAAGATGTGTGATTGATATTGTCAGTGAATGTTGTTGGAATTTTGTCTGACAACCAATTCCCATTATATGTGTAAATAGCATCAGGACTTATTCCATGCACACGAATAACTCAGTCATCGTGGTATGTAATCAGCCTACACTGGTACAGTCTCCCTCAATCAACAGTGTTTTAAAAATTAGCACCGTGGGCTAATCAATGCCAATATTACCAGAGGATCCTCATGCGTTAGGGAAATGGTTGATAAAATTTTCTACCATAAAATAATGAGATAGGGGGATGGCCGATAAAACTCTCTAACATAAATTAACAAGGAGGTTTGGAAAGGCAGAAACAAACAAAAACCATAGGACCAGGAATGGGTTTGGGGCTCCCACTAAATCCTAGCTCCACCTTTAGAACAATTCATTCTGCCATTGTGGCCCTGCTCAATACTTGCCCGTCAGGAAGAGAGCACAGAAGATACCGGTGTTAAAGCCAAATGTCATAAGGAAGTGAGCTGGTGGCCAGCTATCAGATCATGTAGTGTCTGTGCTCTTAAAGACTTATCTCCAAACAATCAGTCATCTAAGTGAGGTGTCAATTAAGTCCAGCTGAAAGAAGTATTTCACTAGAAGTCACTGAAGAATTGGAAATCACATAATCCGAAGTCAAATCAGAGATCAATCTAAGAGCCGAAATTGTGAGCATCCGGTTTGCAGAAGGTGATGGAAGACAGTGAGAGCCCAAGATTCATTTGGGGGCACTACCTAGGAAATCAACATCTGGATAATTGAGGGGTGGGAAGAAAGTGGTTGTCATAAAGAGTGCATTGGAGTGACGAGTATAGAACATGAAAAGATTAAAGTTGACTTGAACAGTTAAGCTTTCTCAGTTGGTCTCCGCCCCCCTCCCCCCACCCCATGCATGCTGGACTGGATCTGGTTTTCAACATTTCTGTATTTTTCTTTTGCTTTTCTTTTTCACATCAGGTTTTATCCCAGAGGGGTTATATCAATGGGTGTCACTTTCTTGAAGTTGTATTATATGTTTTTTAAGGTCTTCGGTACGTGAAACCTAGGACTGATGAACTTAAAGGTACTTCATTAAAATAAGGGTTTTTGGGAGAGCATGCAATGGTGATGGTGGTGAGTGGGTCGTGATGTTTAAAAGGGAGATGAAGTCACGGAAGGAAAAAATGTTTGGAAACTGATTGTGGTACCAATTGTACAATACCGCTTGAGGTGATTGAACTATGGAATGATATTGCAGTGGAAGCCTAATGTTTATTTACAAGATCTACTCAACAAATAAGTCCCTGGTGATTTTCTTCTGAGGTAGTCCGGATAGACTAGAGGAACAAATTTCAGAGACACGCACATAGGTATAAGGAAAGGGTTTATATACAAAAGAAATGTGACCCTAAGAAGGCATCCCAATCCAGTGCAGTGCAAAGTCCTAAGTCCAATAAAAACCCATATGCCCGAAATCAGTCTATAAAGTCTGCTTCTGACTCAGGAAGTCACAGGTCAGTGGGTGCACAATTCTGGTGCTGGCGCTCGCTCCTCACTTCCAGGGCTCAACAGCATGCCACTCCAGCTTCAGAGGCCTGGCTTCATCAGGGCTAAGCCATGTGGTCTCTCCACTGCCTACTCCAGGCTCCCAGCCGCTGCCATTCTGTGTTGCCTTTGGTTAATCATCTCTGAAACTAACTCCCAATAACTGGGGACGATAGTTTCTCATCATCACGAGGGAAATACCGTGAGATTTCCCAGGAGTCTCAGGTGAAAGCCATGCCCACACAGAGGCCTCATCAGCTACTCAATGGCTTTCTTCTGATTAGCAGGCCAGACTCCACCCCCACATTTCAATTATAAAATTAACATAAGCACATGACTGCCACATCCTCTAACCATAACTGCAGGATGGGAATAAACTGGCTATCAAACAAAGTATTGGAGAGATGACTACAGCAGATTAAGATGATAAACATGACTGAAAAGTTAAAATGTCACTTCATCTTCTCTATATTTTGAACTCGACCTGGTTTTCAATATTTTCTGAGGTTTTTTTTTTCCTATTGGGATTTATCCCTGATATATTTTGTCATTGTGGATTGCCTGCTTGAATCTTTGTTATGTGGTGTTCTGTTTTGCAGTCTATAAAACCCAGGATCGATACACCTATGGGGACAGCAATTAGAATGAGGGTTCCTGGTGGGTAAGCTGGGCCAAGAAGGGGAACTGATTCCAAGGAGTTAGTTCAACAAGGAAGAAAGCGTTTTGAAACTGATTGTTGCAGCAACCGCACAATACTCCTGATTGTAATTATGGAATAATTTATTGTCTGCTTGAGTTACTAGTAAAATAATTTGCAAAAAAAGAAAAACATCTATCTCACTTAGATATCCGTTGGTATATTATCTTACGTGGCCCTAACCCCTACTTCCCAGCTAGGCGGTGGTTTATATGCCAATAGCCTGGATTTTCAGTACAGACATCAGTTATCAAAGGAAGCAACATGAACTGTATTCTTAAAGGATGGTGATTCTTTGTTCATTTTTTTTAACCTGCGTAGTAATTTCTTGGAGGACTAGGTGCTTGTTTTATCTAATTATGAAGCCTCTCAATACAGATACAGGTACTCTCGGGGAGGGATGTTTGTCAAAAATATTTAAAGACATCTGTATTAGATGTATTGTTTACCAGGGTCAATGGATAATACTTAGGAGAAAACAATAGATTAACAGAACCTGGGGAAAGACTGGGCAATGAGATAATTTGTGGAATAGGGCTTTGAAAAGCTTTGGCATATTCCTGGAAGTCTAGAATATCATGAACATGCTTGGGACTGGGCACACACTCATCAAAGATTTCAGAAGGCCCCACACTCATCTCTGGCTGATTTTCAGGTTTGAGGATCAGAATTGTACTCGTGTTGAAGTCACATCCCATTACTTTTAGCCCACATGTGAAATTGGTTTTTCGCTTCCCTTTATGGTTCCAGGCATTTAAAAAAAATCTCAATTTAAGCTGAACACTACGCTCCAAGAACATATACTTAAATTGTCACAGACCACAAAGGAGGTTGATTTTACAACATGAATTTAGATCATTAGGCAAAAACAACTACAAGGGACAGCAACTACAAACGTGGAAGTATCTGCTTTCTAGAGTTGACACATTATACTATGTGAAATATCTAGGCTTTCGATAAGAATTTTCAAAGTATACCAAGAAATAAGAAAGTATTGATAATACACCATCAACCATTCCATTAGGAGCCAAGTGCTTAACCACTGCATCACTAGTCATTAGGTAAGTGCAAATCAAAACCACACTGTGATCCCAGCTCACATTCAATTGGGTGACTATAATAATAGTAAAAAAAAAGTGTTGAAGAGGATGTTTAGAAATTGGAACCCTTCTATCCTGCTGGGGAAGATGAAAAATGCAGTATTTTGGAAATCAGTTTGGAATTTCCACCCAATATTAAACAGTTAACAAATGACCTAGCCATTGCACTTTTAGATATATAGTAAATGAAAACATACACCACAAAATTTTATACACAAATACCATTATTCATAGCATATCCATCCATTGAACAGCTAAACAATAAAAAAAAACAATGCTTTCTTGGACATCACAAAGGGAAAAATGGAAATAAGACAAACCAAAATTATTTTTGAAGTCTTTATTAAGATAAATCTAGTTACCTATTTTAGATTCACATATTTGTATAATGAAAACTGCCTTTTTAAAATAAACATTTAATATTTGCAAAACGAGATTTTCACTCCTTTTTCCAAAGCTTATAATAAAGTTTTATTTGGGAAAGATCAATAAATTTTAGTATCACATGAAAATAGTTTACATTCTTTAGAAACACAATTTAGAGAACTGCAAGAAAGTTGAATGACACATATTAACCTGGGTTAGAGGAATGTGAAAAATGAATTTAAAGGAACAGAATATTGGAGGAAGTTCTTTCTTTTATAGTTTGATCACTCTGTAACATTATATATAAAAACAAAATTAAAATCCAAAGCTTTAACATATAATTTACACAAAAGTTAATTTGACAAATTTGAAATCTATCACTCCATATTTGCATATACTTAACTATAATAATAAAATTCATAAAGGTTTCACATTAAGAAATCTAAGGTTAATAATCATCATGAAAATGCTCTGTAATTAAAATGTGCTAAAGAAAATTATGTTTATAAAATATTTCATAAAATAACCATCTTTATTAATATTACATCATGGGGTACATGTCAAATTATGAAGCTTCATAGGGAAGCTTTAAACAATATTCTGAGGCTCTTCTCTTGCATCCTCTGTAGTGTTTGCTTCGTTTTCCCCGATTTCAACATTTTCATCTTCCTTTCCATTTCCTCCATCTTTCTCTTCTTTTTCCCCATCTTCATCTTGTTCATCTTTTCCACCTTCTTCCTCCTCTTTTTCACCTTCTTCCTCCTCTTTTTCACCTTCTTCCTCCTCTTTGTCACCTTCTTCCTCCTCTTTTTCACCTTCTTCCTCCTCTTTTTCTCCTTCTTCCACCTCTTTTTCTCCTTCTTCTTCTTCTTCTTCCTCTTTTTCTCCTTCTTCATCCTCTTTTTCACCTTCTTCCTCCTCTTTTTCTCCTTCTTCCACCTCTTTTTCACCTTCTTCCTCCTCTTTTTCACCTTCTTCCTCCTCTTTTTCTCCTTCTTCCTCCTCTTTTTCACCTTCTTCCTCCTCTTTTTCACCTTCTTCCTCCTCTTTTTCTCCTTCGTCCTCCTCTTTTTCACCTTCGTCTTCCTCTTTTTTGCCTTCTTCCTCTGGTTCATCTTCTTCTCCCTCTTTTTCACCTTCTTCTCCCCCTTTTTCATCTTCTTCTCTTTTATCTTCTTCTTCCTTTTTTCCATCTTGCTCTTTCTCTTTCTCATCTTTTCCATTTTTCTCCTCTTTTTCAGGTTCACCTTGCTGTTCTTTGCTTAGGTCTTCCTCGTCTCCTTTCTCTTCTTGCTTTTCATCTTCCATTCTTTCTGTTGTCGTTATTTCTTTCTTTTCCTCTCCCTCCTCCTCCTCACATTTTTCTTCTCTTATTTCCTCCATCTCTTTTTTAGGAGCAAGTGCCTAGTTGTGCAGAGAAGAGGAAAAAAAGATGAGATTACATTTGTAAATTTAGAACTGTTTTTCCTAGCTATTTAGACAGGATTTTATCTATTTTATGGAAAGATTAATTCTTGTTTACAGAATATTTTCTTGTGAAAAAGCTATCCTACATATCATATTATCAATAAAACACTTAAAAATAAGGTTACCTGCCCCAAACATTAATAATAGATATTTGGAACAAGAAATTTTCATTAAAAACAAGAAGAAACTCAAAGAAAAATATTAATGACAGATTTATTCTGTATTAGCAACTTTTACTGAGTAAGCAAATATTCAGTTGAAAAATAACATTTTGCTTCCATAACAGGGAAGCAGTTTGTTTTTTTCTTATTATTAGAAAGCCACTTAAAAGGTATTTTGCAAGATATCATAAGTTTACTTATAAAAGGTTTTCAATATATATGATTGCTTTTTAACTTCTGATAATGTGTGTACTGCATTTGATTCTTACTATTTCATGACAGTTTACTGTATTTACTATACTATATATAGAATATACTAAATTATAAAACAAGACTTATTTCAAAAGTATACAACGTCAATCTACATAAGAAAGAAAAATCCCATATTCTGGGAAATGGATTTACAAACCATCTATGCTTGACAAAAGGAATGGGCAATGATCTCATATTTACTAAGAAACTTATAACATTGGTACTTCATCATGACTATTGCCATTTTTCTATTAATAGCAATGCCAACACACTTCTCACACTAACTGTAGCTGTAAATTCTGATACTCTGAATTCCCTTTCTTTTTCATTACTTCTTAGGCCCATTATGCTACTCTCTACTCTAATCTCTCATCTAAAAGCAAATAAGATCAGGAGCAAGACAAAAATGCATATTTTCACCACTTCTCTTCAAGATCATTCTGGAAATCTTAACCAGTGTAATTAGGCTCAATAAATGTATTAAAAGCATCCAAATTGTGAAAGGAGAAATAAATCTATTTTTTTTTGCAGATGACATGGTCCTTATACAGAAATTAAAAATATTCTATAAGACACCTCTCAAAAGTAATAAATGAATTCAGATGTGTACTTGAGATACAATGCCAACATACAAAAATAAATTAGGTCTCTATAAAGTTGCATTTATATTTTGCCAGCAATGAGCAATCTGCAAGAGAAAATAGGGAAACATTGCTGTTTATAAACTTTCAAAAATAATAATGTACCCAAGAATCAATTTAATCCAGAAGATGTAAACTGGTACACAAAACATTCTAAGCCATTACTTAAACAAATTAAAGGAGTCCAAAATAATTGAAAGAATATTCTGTGATCAAGGATAGGAAGGCTTAATATACTTAAGATGTCAGTAATGTACAAAGTCATCCCTATCAAAACTTCATCAACTTTCTTTGAAGAAATGAACAGTGAATCCTTAGATTGATATGGAATTACAAAGAGCCTCAAAATAGCCAAATCAACCTTGAAAAAAATAGAGAACGTCTCACACTTTCTGATATCAAAATATAATATAAAGTTATAGTAATAAAGAGTTTGATTTTGGCATAAGGACAAATGTATATACTAATGGACTAGAATTGGGAGTCTAGAAATAAGCCAAATCATCTATGTTCAAAAGATGAATGGATAAACAAAATGTGGCATACAAATGGAACATCATTCATCCATAAGGATAGAGGAATTTATGACACATGCCACAATACGAAAACATTATGCTAAACAACATTAACCAATTGTAAATTATTAGCAGAAGTGAAGTGGAACACATAAATATTGTTCCATCTTCAGATCACTCTTAAGTGAGCTGAAATATAGTGACACTGGCCATTCTGAATTAGATAATCATATTCATTGTCATAAAGAACAGTTCAATATCTATATTAAAATACCATTCTCTCTGTAATCAGATAAGATCTATACCCCTGTAAGGAAGGCTAGCTAATACAGTTATTATTAAAATTTAAGCACAAACCTCAGAAGCTAGTGAATAAGAAACTGAAGAATTCTACCAACTCCTACAGTCTGAAAAGGATCAAACATACAATCAAGATGCAGTACATTGAAATGGAAATATTGGAGGAAGGATTAGTAGGTGAAAAACATGGCCTTGGCAGTAGAAATGAAGTTGGAGGTCATATTGACAGAATTCTGCAAGATTGATAACTTGTTCATTGCAGATACCGTTTCCCAATGACATAAACAATGACTCTACACATGGACTTTGACAGACAGAAAAGACAGGAACCAAGTGGACTATATTTGTGATAAGGGACAATGGAGCAACTCAGTATCATTTGCCAAATAAGACTGTAGGAAAGATAAGCAATTTCTCATAAGCAAGTTCAGGTTGAAGTTAAAAACTATTAAAACAAATTTATGAGAGCCAAAATACAACCTTGAGCCTGTCCTACCTGAATTTAGAGATGTCTCAAAAACACATTTGACCAGTTGAACACTAATGATTGAAAAAAGACTTGATGAATTGTGGGATGACATCAAGAACATCTTAATAGAAGACAAAGGTTATTGAAAAGATCGGTGGCAGGGTGGGGGGGTTGGTCAGTTCCTAGAAAAGGACTTCATGTTTGGTGAAATAGAGGAGCGGCTAAAAAGAATAGCCCCCTCAAGGAGGTGGACTGAAATAGTCAGTGCAGAAATGGGTTCAAATATAATAACAATTGTGAAGATGATACAGGACTGGGCACTGTTTCATTCTGTTACAAGTAATGTCTCTAGGATTAGGGACCAATTTGATGGCATGCAACAGTAAAAACAACCTTCCATGCACGACCCACATCACTGAGTTTACATTGATGGCACTAGAACATTTTGGATGTGGATAGCAATAGTGGTAGCACAATAGGAAAAGTATAAAAGAGACATGGAAGTTGTGTTGGCTAATGGTTTGCTGCATCATTTTCCCCCATAAATAAAAAAGAGAGAAATATGTTTTCAAAAAAGGAAAATAAGATCTCTAAATCATACCCATTCCTAAACTGTCACATGGACACATTTGACACGTTTGTTCAACAAAATAGGATACCTCCATAATTTCGGGTTCTCCATTTTCAGTATTTTCAACATTTCCAATGTTGATTTCTGCTTCAACAACTTCTTGTTTGGTTTCAGGTATTGCTCTGGCACTTGCACTCACATTTTGTTCCATCGTATCGCCTTTTGTCTTCCTTTTCTGACCAGCAACAAAGAAGAAAAGAGATAAAATACCCAATTTAACAGCTGTATTGACTAAATGGCTAAAGGTATTTTACTACTTATAATCGTTTGTGTATATATTTTAAATTCTTCAACTACCATACATAACCTCCTCAAAAAATGCAATACCACAGAGTTGATTCTGACACACCAAGACTCTAACGGACAGGCTAGAAGTCCTCTTTGGGTTTCTGAGACAATAACTCATCAGGAATGTACATTCCTGCCGAGCTATGGTGATTTTAGAACAGGTGACCTTGGCGCAATCCCTATGCTACTATGGCTCCACAAATATGTACCACTAACATCAACAAAATGAACCAAATTATAGCTTACTATTGTGCTTCAGTGTAAATCTAAAGGAACATCAAAATTAATACTATGCCTTTAATTTAAATATTTTTAACGAGATATATTTTTAAAATAAAGCAAAAAAGGGCCAAAGGGTTAACTCAGGGCATCAAGTTAACTTTGATAAGTACACTCTTGACTACAGTAGGCCACTTTATCTTTTCAAGCCTAATAATTAGTAAGAGGGTTTTTTTCCTTTATTTTAGTCTCTCACTGGTAATCAGTACAAATTATTTGTTAATAAAGCATTAGTTTAAATGTATTTTAAAGAGATGACTTAGCAAAATAGTTGTTTAAATCTTTGTATCTACAAGTTTTGGAAGGCTTTGAAGAATAATTGCTTTACTAAGAAATCTCTTTGCCTAAGGACACCAATTGACAGGGGCAAACAACTAATGAAGCTGCCATTTACTTTATATGATCTTGAGCAAAAGCACAAACCTCTGAAAATTTTCAATGAAAATTTTATCAAATGAAAAGAGCAATTTCTCTGACCTTAAAGGGGTATTTTAAGGAACAACTGAGAAATTGTACACAATTTTTAATAAATTGTAAAATGCAATATAGATATGTTATTATTTTAACACACACAGAAAAAAACTGGAAGACAAGTTAATTTTTTCACAATTGCATTCTGTTTTGTCCTAACACTCTTTTCTTTTAAAAATAAAATAAACTACACTTAGTGTTTTAACCACTAATAACTGAGTACCTACGTTTTTAAAGCCACGAATTTTAAAAGTAAAACAGAGAGAAAATGAAAAAATAATTTCTCTTCTGGTGTCCCTTAAAATTAACTGATCAACCATTACTAAAATTTCACTTGTCCTACTTTTAGCAGAATCTTTCAATCAAGGACTTCAAAGCACATCTATGAACATGATGTTCGTTTAGTTTCCTTAAGTATAAAATGGTAGGATTAGATGACTATTTCTAATGTCCTTCAAAGCTTTTAAAGTAATGATTTTAGATGTAGATCTTTAAAATATCCTTATGAATTAGGCAATAAACAATGAGTTTAATATTGGGGCTATTTTTAAAGAAAATGAACTATTTATTGACATAGAATTCACATATCTTACAGTTCAGTGGTTTAAACATATCAAAATAGTTGTACAATCAATTTTAGAACAATCTCTTCATTCTTGTACTAATTACCATTCGTTCCCTATCTTCCCTCAACTTCCCCGCCATAATCTAAGAAATTCTTAATCCATTTCTTGTCTCCAAAGCTTTATCTATTCTGAACTTCCTAAGAAAAATATACCAAATACTTTCCAACAACAATAAAACACAGAAAAACCTCAATAGAAAAGAAAGCAAAAAACAATAAAAGCTAGAATCAATTTAAAATGGGCCAGAAAGAGAACAGATGATAAGGTGTTTAGTTTTAACCTAACAACATTTGCATTAATCCAAGGTCCAATACACTCAGTCTGATAGGAAGGTGCTTCTCATCTCTGGCCAGTGGTCAGAAGGGCTGCTCTAGAGGCATAACCTGGGTGAGGACTCTGCAGAAGGATTTTTGAACTTTCATTGTCATTCATGTTGTTGTTGTTAAGTACTGTGGTGCTAGTTCCGATCTACAGTGAACTTATGCACAGCTAAATGAAATACTGTCATCCTTAGCCTTCTGCAACCAGGTGTTCAGAATTTAAGCTCAACTACAGTCCCCACTTCCACCCTCGGCCTTTTTTATTCACAATCCTTTGATCATACAGGTTGGTGTGCTTCTTTAGTATTGGCTTAGCCAACACCACACTGAGATGGCTGCTTGTTTTGAGGCAAACCTGTAAACCTCAGACTATGAGGCCATTTTTTACACATCTATAGCCATAACTGCTAACAGCAAGGTTGTTGGTTCAAACTCTCCAATCACTCCAAGGGAGAAAGATGAGGCTGTTTGCTCCCTTAAAGATTTATAATCTCGGGGCTGAGCCCCGGTGGCGTAGTGGTTGTGCGTGGGACTGCGGCCCACTGGGACGGAGGTTCAATTCCAGCAGTGGGGCTGGGCCTCCTACTCCCACCGCCGGAGAGCAGTGATGCCCAAACAAAACAAAACAAAAAACAAGAAACAAAAAAGATTTATAATCTCAGAATCCCTATGTAGGTATGTTATGCATTGGAAGTGACTAGCTGACAGTGGGCTTCATTTGAGTTGTATGGCGACATCAGAGCACACAAGCCTACATGAATTCCATGTGCTATTTAAAATAATGTATGCGAAAGCAATTTACCAATGGTAAAAGGCTATCAAATGTTAGCTAGTACTATTTTTACAATCACTGATCTGGGCACTATAGCTTACTCTTTTTTCCTCCTAAAAAGAGTGATAATGTGTCCATGTCATGCACATTTAATGGGTCTCACTCAACTGAAATTTCGTTTTGCTTCGTCTCAGTGAAAATGCCAAAATATAGTGAATATATCACAGAAAGAAAGAAATATCACACTGAAAGAGTTTATATGTACAAATAGCCCAATAAGATATATTAAAATTGAAAATAAAGGAAAATGACCTGTTTTAAGTTAGATTTTATGAGAAATTATTTTGAAAAAAGTTGCTTTCTTTCCTCTCAACAATTCAAGTTGGATATTTACCCTTGAAGTGGCCATTCTTTTAGGCGGTGTCAAAAAAGTAATCGGCACAGGCATCTGCATAAAAATAAAACAAGTTGTGGAGTAAGAAATGAAAGTTATAAATGAAGAAAGCTGACTAATAATGAAATTCAATATTTGCTTTAAAATAAAGGTGTATAGCTCAAACTTATTACTGGAAAATTATTTCCTGGGGTGAAAATTTTTCTTGATATATTAAAAGCAAATCACACCTTAAAATAATATTTTACAGGATTCTTTGAATTTTAAAATTACATTTCACAATATATGGGCAACTTGTAAAATATTATAAGAACTACTTACATCAGACAGTCTGGCTGATCTTCTCTTTGGCTATAAATAAAAGAGATATAAGCTATGCATTAAGAAAATTAAGGGCATATGAAAATAGAAAAATATTTTGATGAAAATGTATAGTGAAAATACTAAAAAAAAATAAAAGTGTCATTAAAGAAGTAATTTTAAAACTGGTTAAAAATGTTGCAGTATAGATATCTTTTTCCCGTGTCTTGTCTGAGTACTTCCTAAGCTAAGAAAAAGGTCCCAAATTAAACTTTAATTGCTGGGCTGCATTGTCACAATGGCTAGTAATAAGGAGGATAATTAGAAATGAAAATATCCCATCTTATCAACTGACAATTTCCTTTTGCTTAAAAGGAAAAAACTCTCTCCAGATAATGACAGTTCAATAAGATCCTAAATTCTAAGAACTTTGGAGTTTTTGATACTAGATTTCTGAGCATTCAGTGACCGTATTGGTACTTATGTGGTATATATATATATATCAACCAGCATCTATTTTTTGCTACTTATGTGGTTGAAATTTATAAAATCAGTGGAACTTATAATGGACAAGTTCCAAAACTAAAGATACTCACCTCCTGCCTCATTTCACCTTGATTTGTTACCTATATGGAGGGAAAAATAATACAGAAATAAGGCCATCTATATCAAAAGCAAGATCATAAAATAATGCCCATGAATAAAAGCTGCAGATTAACCATTTTTGACTTTTTCCTGCATTATTGCCCAAACAGCCACCTGCTTTTTCCATGTAGCCATACTGTAAACTATTGTCTAGTGGTACAAATGTGCACCCAAATGTAAAGGCATGTATACAACCTGTAGTCAATTTCATTTGTTGAGTAAATCATATCTCTTGAAAACATAGCTTTTTAATTTTCTAATTGTAGTCTATAGTGCTAAAGCCAAAAATGGGTGGGCGTGTGCAGAAGACACGATGTTGTACAGTTTCTTTATCACTCTTGCTTTGTGCTCAATAGGCAGCTGTATTTTCTGCTGTTCTCCCAACTTTGAACTAGTCTTCCCCTGCATGTTTTGCATACAAGACCAACCGCACTATTCCAAAGAGCTGGCCGTGGATCGTAAAACACCCCTCCATTAAAGAGACCCAGTGCACATACCCAGAAGAGCACAGCAGTAAGAATCTCAGAAAGGGAGAAAGTGATTACAAACAACTGCTTTCCACATATGAATAGACCTTTGGTCAGAGAACTCTCAAGCTATTGCACCATTCATAAAATCCCGGAGCATCAGACAATGTTCATCTTGATCCTATGTTCTAATAGAAGAGAAGGGCGGGCAGATAAATAAGAATAGCAAAACAACAATAATGAATACACTGGGATAGTGCTCTATGATATTACCAAGCAATGAAACAGTGTTCAGATTTACTTCTATTGGACCAAAAAAAAAAAAAACTCGCGTGAATTTATTTCTTGTCCACGAGACGAGCCAGGAATTTTGAGGTGAGATCTGCGGGCGACCTGTCCCCCTCTACTTTGAATTCATTCTGCGTGTTTCCAGCGAATAAAGCCACGCACATCCCAGCATCAGCAAGAGCATAGCTGAGACGGCGCTCTCAAGCTCTTGCCGCTCCGAAGTACGAGGGCGTTCAGAGCGCCAGGTCCCTCCGCCCTGGAAGTGGCTGATCACCGCGGGAACCGCTCCATTCTCCAAGGCGGTTGGAAGACGACGCCGCCTAATGGCGCAGGACCTCCACTGCACCGCCATCTGGCCCGAGTGGAGGAGGGGGGGGGG
>PVJH01013935.1:0-58744 GCA_004026705.1 Nesogale talazaci
AACAAACAAACAAAGAAACAAAAACACTGTCTGATCCTGAACCATCCATGTGATTCTTGTTGAGGTATAGCCACGATGTCAATACATTTTGAGAGTCTTCCTCTTTTTTTCCTGAAAAATGTTATGCTAATTGTGATACAGGAGGTTAGAGCTTGGGGCTGTAAATAGCAGTAGATTCTAAAAGCAGCTGCTTAAATGATTGTGCAAAGGGTTCTCAAGTTACTGAGAGGAACTCCCCAGGCCACACTGACATCAGACTTGGTGGTAGCACCCCTGCCATGGCCCTAGGCCTCACAGGTCTAATCCAGGTCACGATGGCCCAAAGGAAGACACAGGATAATTAATCATCTGTAGTTAGTTGGCTTTTGGCCTCTAGCAGAGTCTCCTGATTAAGAACCACAAAGTGAAGCATTGTGTTCCAGGACCTCAGAATTCCCCAAGGCAGCTGTGGAGACCACTGTACATTTTGAAACTAATAGAAAGTGTTGGACTTGAATGCTGAGTTGAGCACAAGTAAAAACTACTGGTCACAGGCAAGCAAATTGATAGAACTAGTTTGGAAAACAGCTTGGTACTCTGAACATTTGCTTGGCCTGTGACTGATCCGGTGATTCCTCTCCCAGTTACATACCCAGAAGCACTCTTGGCTGTGGACCCCACGAGACCAGGACGTGGGTGTTCAAAGCAGCATTGTTTGTCAGAGCAAACAAACTGGAACTAACCCAAAGTCCACCAGCACAATGGAAACAAATTATGGTATAGTTATCACAGAATATTATATAGCTGTGCGAGTCAGTAAAGTATAGCTGTCAGCAACTTTGAGAACCCCTGGTGGTGCACTGAATTTAGGGTTGAGATGCTAACCTCAGAGTGAAAGGTTCAAACCCATCAGCTTGCTCTATGGGAGAAAGAGAAAGTTGCCTGCTTCCATAAAGATTTGCTGCCTCAGACACCCCTAGGAGAGATTCTGTTCTGTCCTACAAAGCCACCGTGAGTCAAAATTGATTCGTGGCAGTGGGTACACACAACCCTGTGTTGAATATTCAAAATATCAAGTGGGGGGGGGGGAAATAACAAAACCCCCCTGAGAACTCTACCTATTGAATAGTATTTTTTTTAAGCTAAAAGTGGAAACACTGCACTATTGAACAGTTTCTGGGAAGCCAATTCTCTCATGGTGAGCCCTGTGTATACCAGGGTTAAGGCTGGGTTCCCTAGGTTATTCAAAGGCTAATGTTTTTAAGAAGTAGATTACCAGGTTTTTCTTCCTAAGCACCTTGGGCGGACCAGAACCACCACCTTTTGGGTTGGCAGCTGAGAACGATAACCATTTACACCACCCAGGGACTCCACTGTATTCTTTAGGAATAAACTTGTTTGTATTTGAGGTTTATTTTAAAGTGAAGGAGTGAAACACATGAAGCTCAGGATGGTGGCTAGGGCATGGGCTACACAAAGTAAACTGTATTGGCAACATTCTCCTGGCTAGGCAGGTAAACAGTGTTATTTTACACTGGTAATCAGGCATCAGTGTAAATAAACTGAACCGCAAACTCACTGCTATGGAGTCCATTCCGACTCAGCCACCTTATACGCAGAGTAGAACTGCCCTTGTGCCTTTCTGAGACTGTAATTCTTTATGGGAGTACAAAGCCTCCTCTTTCTCCTGTTGAGCGCCTTGTGGTTTAGAACTGTGGTTATCGGCCCCATGAGTAAGCCATGAGGGCTCCTCCAAGGGAAATAATTGACATGTACTAAAATTAAATGCTAATCGTTTAAATTAAACAAACAAACATGGCTACCCAATATGAATAGTTTCATCAATAAGAGTCTTCACAAAGCTAGCTCCTAAAAGGCAGGCAGATGTCCCGGATTTCCAACTTCTCCAAGCTGCCGTACCACTCCATCCTCTCTGACCCCACTCTGACCCCAGTCCTCAGCACGTTCTGAACCCAGCTGGTTTGGGGAATTCCCTGCAGGTTCTCCCAGGACTCAGGAAGAATAGTTAGCATTCGGTGTTTCCCTAAGAAGTAACAGCTATAACTTGGGATCAGGAGCGACATGGAAGCATCAGGATACGACCATTCAGGAGACAGGGAGCCATTTGTTAAGCAGGGCAGTTCTCTTTTTCTCTGCACACATCCTTCTTGGCTGGCAGCCTTCTCTCCTCCGCGGGGTAGGACTTTCTGCTTTCAGCTACCACCCACTAGCACTGCTTCTGAGGCTTTTGCTTTGACCCTGACACCCCCTATCCCCGGCTTCTGCCCTGCTCAGGCCCCTGCAATGGCTCTTTTGGCTCCACCCACAAGTGCCTGGAGATACCCTGCTCTGGCAGCACACCTCTGGCCTGAAGCACTCTGTTGCCTTTCTCCTCTCCCCAAGTCTGTAAGTCCAGGGCGCCACCCAGCAATACCTCTCACTGTAACATCAGGCTCGATGTTATAGCTCTGGATGATTATTATGGCTCTTTCAGGGGAGGCTGCCCTCTTTCTCCTTCTAAGAAATCTCTGTAGGATGGGCTTCTTATACAAGTAAACTCCTTGTCACTTGAAGGCATGGTCCTCTCAGCAGGACCATAAACTGACCCATCTCTTTTGAGCCATTCAATGCGATGAGGTGGTTGTAATCGCCCCATCTCTGGAGTAAATTGTGTAGGTTAGACCAATTATAAGGCAGATGTGACCAATCATTTTTGGCAGAATTATAATCCAGAGATCAACCCACTCCCAACTAGTGCCTTCTGACTTATAGCAACCATATGGGATAGAATAGAATAGTTCCACAGGATTTCCAAGACTGTAAATATTCACAGAAGTAGACGGTCTGCTCTTTCTCCCACAAGACAGCTGAACTTCTGATCTTAGCCCGCTGAGCAACTACAGAATTTTCACCCAAGGGCAGAAAGACCATTTATCAAGGAAAATCATTGTGCAGCAAGCTCTATTTCACCAAGGTTATTGAGTGCCTGCATTTATTGGTTTTGCAGATGTCAATTTATATAAGACCAGAAAAACATGCATTCTCGAACTGGAAAAGAGCTTCATGACCATTAATCAGAAATGTAACCATTTACTCCAAATACCGAGGAATATTTATAATTTGGGTAATTAGTGAGGCCTTTATAACCATAAAGTCCATGGAAAGTCATGAAGCAAAACCAAGATGCCATATTTAACTTAAAATTTTAAAGCAACATATCAGAAAAACATCTTATACAAAAGGAAGTAACAGGTGAAAAAATTGTGTGTAAAATAGGCAACAACTACCACAGCCTAAAGATGAGCATTCGTACTATATAATGAACCCATATAAATCAATATGAAAAATACTGACACTAACATTGAAGAAGGACAATGGGTGTAACAGATAATTCACTGAAGAGGTGCATATGACCTGGGTTGTCGTCCTGGAGTTGTTTCTGGTTCATGGGATCCTTGTGTGAGAGGGGAGCTGCCTCCAAGGGTTTTTAAGGCTGTGACCTATGGAAGCAGACGGCCAGACCTGTCCTTTGAGAGTTAGAAATGGCTAATGAGGCTCATGGCTGAATGTTTAATTGTTCACACCTGTAGGGACTTGTTTAATGACCAGTAAAAGAATTTTGGGGAAAAAAAAACCCAACCCCAGTCTTGCTAGTGGGTCAAAAGCACAGGAAAACGAATATTTTAAAGAGATGCCATTTTTTATCAATCAAAATATCAAAAATTTTAAATTATGTATAAAACACTTGGTGTTGACAAACAGATGCCACAATAAAAGTCTAATTAATAATAATTATAAGTGCTTTGTTTAAAATTCTTAATTCAATGTTAATTTACATAAATAATATGCAATATGTAATTAATACTTTAAATTAAACTGTTATAAAATAAAATTAATACAGTGTTTCAGGTAAAAAATGTGGTCTTATGCATGGAGAATCTTAAAAAACTTCACACCCGGCAGCTAAAAAAACCCTAGAAGGCCAAAAAAAACCTTATACCTTTTGATCCATTTATCTCATTTAGAGGAATATATATATCCTCAATAATTATCAAAATGGTGGCTAACCATTTTTTATCTAGGCTGGCTCCTTTTGGTATTATGAGAACAAACAAGTAGGAGAAAGTAAGAGGATGGCTAAACAGATCATGGAATGCTCACCTTCGGAAGATTTGGTAACCAGTCTGTGTCATGTTATTGAACACTTTAGGCTGTATGGGCTTTGAAATGTGGCCGCATGGGTTGGCACTCTGGCCTGTGCACTTTGTAGCTGTGGGGAAATGAATGACTTCTTTAAGCCTTGGGCCCTTCATCTGAAATCGCGACAAGATTAGCACCTTTTCCTAGGGTTTCTGGAGGAGGTGCTATTATTCCATGGGAAAATGTCGGAAAGAGTCTAGCAGAGTTAAGTGCCTGATCTCCTCCTATTTTAAAAATAAAAAGGGAAGTCCAAAGCTATATTACAGTGCAACCCTACCTGAAGTTTTGGTGGAACACCCCTCAAAAACAAACCTCATTGCCTTCAAGTTAATTTTGACTCATTGTGATCCTACAGGACAGGGAAGAACTGTCCCAGTGAAGTTCTGGGACTGTTACTGTTAAAAGTAGACAGCCGTTTTCCTCCAAGGAGTGGTGGTGGTTTCGAACTGCTGAGTTTGAGGACTGCAGCCCAACTGGTAATAACAGTGTCACCAGAGTTCGGAGCTTCAGAAGAGAGTCTATAAGGGGCTTGGCAGTTCCTTTGGCCGGCCTGGCTCGCTAGGTCCTGCACACACACACCCCTCCTCACCCTCCATGCCCGAGCCTCCAGAAGCTATGAACTAGGTTGAAGAGGATCATCTTCCCTGAAAGGAGGAGGCCCATTCTTCAGTCCAGGCATAGAGAGCCTCCGAACAAGCTCACAGATGGAGTTCTGGAGAGATGCAAATGGTTCATGCACTCACCAACTAACCCAAAGGTGAGTGGTCCCAGTCCACCCCTAAGTACTGTGAAAGAAAGACCCGGTGATCTATTTCTGAGAAACCTGTTACAGAGAGCCCTACAGAGCACAATTTTACTCTGACACACATGGGACTATTGGGGGTTGGAACCAGCTCCATACCAACTGGTTTCTATTAAAACTAGTTCAGCATTCAGTTCAGGTAGGTTTTACACAATCCAGAGAACCAGAACCCACATTGCATTTTTATAGGATAAATATGGAGCCACCATGCTAAAAACAACAACAAAAAATGTAGAACTTACCCAGTTGCTCACTCACTCTGAGGGCGGTGCATCAGCCTGGCTAGGAGCACTGCAAGAGCAGGACTTCAAAACCACCAGCTGCTCTCGGGGAGGAGGGCCAGGCTGCTTCCTCCCACACAGATTGACCTGGGAACCTCGGGAAGCAGTTCTGTTCTGTCCTGCTGTGACACTGTGACTCAGAAGGGACTCAATGGCAGCTCGTTTCAGTAGCATCCTCGGAACGCCTGCCGCTCACCTGACTGCTTGGTTGAGGTGGTCACCTCACATCAGCAAGCCTACATTGATCCTGAGTGTCTCAGAACTTCCAGCCATTCCCTCTTCCTAGCTTGGCAGCCTCTGGTGACGCAGTAGGCTATAGCAGTTGGGCTGCTATAGAAATTTCCAGCTGCTGGGGAGAACGATGAGGCTTTCTTCTCCCATACAGAGTTAACAGTCAGGCTGAGCCCTGGTGGCGTAGTGGTTGTGTGCGAGACTGTGGTCCACTGGGTTGGAGGTTCAAATCCAGCGGTGCTCTCTAGGAGCAAGACTGGGCCTCCTACTCCCAGCACCAGGGGACAGTGATGCCACCGCTCCCCCCAAAAAGATAGCAGTCTTGGAAACACAGAGAGTCAGTACTACCTTGTCCCATAGGGCCACTGTGAGTTGGTATGGGCTCTATGGTTTTCTTCTGGAGCGTGGAAGCCTGGCTTTTATCGTTTGCCCCGCTTTTGAGTGAACAAGCTCTCTGTTCTTCTTTGTACCAGAAAGCAAAGCAGTGATGGAATGTCTCACTGAGCTTGGCTTTGGCAGTTACTCTGGCTGTTGTTATTACATGCCATTAAGTCCGTTGCAACTCATGGCAACCCTATGTACAACAGGACAAAACACGGCTTGGTCCCGCACCAGCTTCACAATTGTTCGCATGTTTGCGCCCATTGTTGCAGTCACTGTGTCCATCCATCTCACTGAGGGTCTTCCTCTTTTTCATGCCCCTCCACTTTACCAAACATGACGTCTCCCAGGGACTGGTCTCTCCCAACCACATGTCCAAAGTAAGTGAGATGAAGTCTCGCCATCCTTGCTTCCAAAGAGCTGTGTGCTTGTACTTCTCCCAAGACAGATCGGTTTGTTCTTTTTGTAGATCATGGTTCTTTCCGATATCCTTCACCCACACCACAGTTCAAATGTATCCATTTTCCTCTGCTCTTCCTTATTCATTGTTCAACTTATACATGAGAGGTGGAGATGGAGTTGCAGAAAGGATATGGAGCTCTGTTAGGGATGAAAAGTAAAGATATACTTTATTGAGGTAGGGGAGGACTTTGGGGATGGGGAGGGACAGGCGATTTTGAACTCCTGGGAGTTCGGAAGCTGAGAGTAAGGCCACCTGTTGGTGGGGCAGTGGGATATTTCTAAGACCTGGGTTAGGGAAATATGTAAATGAGGTGAAGGAAGCTGGGGGGGGGGGTGTTGCATCAGTAAGAAGGGAAGAGTGATGCTGAAGCTGCAGGTTCTGAGTCTGTGAGAGAGGACCTTGTGTTACAACCTTCTCCAGTATGCGGAGGGAGGGGCTTTGAAGCGCAGTGGGTTTTCCGTTTGGCGGAAGGACCTTTGAAGCCAGGTGGTCTGAGGAGTTCACGTCAGCCTGCCTTGGAATGATAAGCTCCTTGGAATGCAGAGGTTGGAGGCTGTACAGTCCAGCATGTTGTCCCTCTTCTTGAGGGGGTGAGGGAATGGGGGGCCGCTTTGTTCCTACCAGGCACAAATGATACATGCATATGAGGCCATGTAAAGTATCATGGTTTGGGTCAGCCTCAACCTAGTCTTCAAAGTAACGCCCTTGCTTTTCAAGAAGAATAATTCTATCAACAGCAAGAATTCTGTCCGTAGAGCCTTATAAACACTTCCCTGGAGTGAGACCTGATTCCTTCCCTCCAGTGCTTCCTCTTTCCATGTATGCCCTTTGTCTTCTTCAGGGAAGATTCTAACTAACCTCAGGTGTCAGTCTGTGACCAATCACAGTCATGAATTTCCAGTTCTCTGAAACAGAAAGGGAGCCACAACTGTGATACAGGGGGAAGATTCCAGGTTCAGATGGTGGGATTAAGACGTCTTTTTTTTCCCCCCAACTATTTTTATTGGGGACCTTACAGTTCTTTTACCATTCAATACATCATTTGTATCAAGCATATTTGTACACATATTACCATATTAATTTCAAAATATTTTCCACTTGAGCCCTTGGTATAAGCTCTTCCTTCTCCCTCCCTCCTTTTTAAAAAAATGAATCATTTTATTGGGGGCTCATACAACTCCCACCACAATCCATACATACATCAATTATATGCAGGCCACATTTACACACTTATTGCCATCATCACTCTCCAAACATCCTCCCTCCATCCAGGCCCCCAGTATCAGTTCCCTATATTTCCCTTCCCTTCCCCTTGAATCCTTAGTAATTTACAAATTGCTATTATTTTCATACTGTACACTGTCCAATGTGTTCCAACACTCACTTCCCTGTTGTCTGTGTCCCAGAGAGGCGGCTATGGGTAGGTCCCTGAAATTGGTTCTCCCTTTCTATTCCTCCATCCCTCCACCCTCCTGGTATTACCACTCCTATTACTAGTTTTGAGGGATCATCTATCCTAAATTTCCCATGTTTCCAACTTCACTGTACATCTACCTGTACAGTGGGTTTATGTGGTAGAATTGGGGTCATGATAGTTGGTGGGAGGCAGCATTTGGGAACTAGAGGAAGGTTGCATATTTCATAGCTCCTACCCTGTATCTTAACTGGCTCATCTCTTCTTTGTAACCCCTCTGCAAGAGGATGTCGCTTCACCTATTGATGGGCTTTGGGTCCCCAATCTGTACTCCCCTCATTAATGATATAATTTTAGGTCTTTGATGCCTGACACCAGATTCCTTCACCACCTCGTGATCACACAGGCTGGTTGTGCTTCTTCCGTGTGGGCTTTGTTGTTTCTGAGCTGAATGGCTGCTTGTTTACTCAAGCCTTTAAGACCCCAGACACTACATCTTTGGATAGCCTGGCACCATCAGCTTTCTTCACCACATTAGCTTATGCACACATTTGTCCTCAGCGATCATATCAGGAAAGTGAGCACACAATGTTATGCTTTTTAGTTTTTGAAGCCTGATATCTAATCCCTTTGACACCTCGTAATCCCACAAGCTGGTGTGCTTCTTCCATGTGGGCTTTGTTGCTTCTGAGCTAGATGGCTGCTTGCTTACTTTCAAGCCTTTAAGACCCCAGGTGCTACCTCTTTTGATAGCTGGGCACCATCAGCTTTCTTCACCACCTTTGCTTATGCACACAGTTGTAAGACGTTGTTTGACGGGTAAATTAGAACCAAACTAGCTCTTGAGTCTCCATGTGTTGTAAACTTGCTCTCCACAAGGTTTCTCCAGGCAGTGGCTGCTCAGAAGCAGAATGCTAGACCTTTCTTAGGTACCCGCACACACTACACTGAGTAGATTCGGTACTGACCCCACAGAACAGCCCTTGAGGATTTCTGAGACTCTACAGTAGAAAGCCGAGTCTTTTTTCCTCAGAGAAGTGGGTGGGTTCAAACTGCTGATCTCGTGGAGAGCAACCAACTTATAACCGCCAACCTTTGGTTTGTAGTTGAGCCCTTACCAGTTTTCACTATCCAGGGCTCCTCCCATCTGTATCTAGTAGAGACTTACAGAAAGGATGGGTAAGAGTTAAAGAGCCTCGGCATAATGGTTACTCACTGGGCTGCTAACATCAACTGGTCAGGAGTTCGAATCCCCCTGCTGCTCCAATGGAAATAAAAAGCTTACTTCTCTACACCCATAGGTTCAGTCTCTTCAAGAAAATGGCTAAAAAGAAAAAGAAATCAACCTTGACCAATGATTACCATGCTGAAGGAGAAAGCATTGCTTGGGGCATTGAGTTTATGTTAGTGTTGATGAAATAATTTGGAAAAGGGTATCAAGAATGGTGGTACAGCATGAGTATAATCAATGGCACTGAGGTATGCATGTAGAAGTTGTAGAAATGGAGAATGTTTTGTTGTGTCTATTTTTGTCACAATTAGAAAAAAATAATGACATGAATAACAATGAGAAGAAAATGTTCTAGACCCGAGTGTGGTGATAATTGTACAACTCTTCTTGATATGATGGAATTATTGAATTGGATGACATGTGAAGTACTTATAAAACGTCCTTTTTTTTTTTTTTTTTTTAAGAGTAACTATCTCAGAAACCCACAGGGCAGTTCTACCTTGCAGCAGTTCTCAACCTGTGGGTCATGACCCTTTGGAGGTCCAACAACCCTCTCACAGGGATTGCCTGATTCGTAACAGAAGGAAAATTAGTCATGAAATAGTTATGAAAATAATGTTCTGGTGGGGGTCACCACCACTTGAGGAACTGTATTACAGGGTCACGATGTTCAGAAGCTTGAGAACCATTGCTCTGCAGGGTCATCACGAGTCAGAATTGAGTCGATGGCACTGAGTTTGGTTTGGTCTGGAAGAGTTAATAGATGCAGATGTCAGGTTCTGGTTGCAAGGAAGGCGTGAGGGAAGTGAAATCCAGCCTCAACGATTAGTTAAGCCTATATGCTGCCCCTCCTTCTCCAAGAGCTGCCATTGTCCTCCTTCAGCAAAACCTCGTTCATCATGTGCCAGGAAAAAAAGCAGAGCCAGCCCCTGCCAACAAGGGTAAGTTTCTAGTCTCCAAAGAAAGATGGACAGGCTGCAGGCAATGCCAAATAGGGAGTTGTGTGGGGAGCCCACCGTAGTGAAGGGGAGCCTCTAGTCCAGTGGTAGAGAGGCCTCTTTGAGGGACAGTGTTGTTACTAAGGGTGTGTAGTCCACCCCAAATGACACTGAGAGGATGACACCAAAAAGACAGTTCAGAACATTCCTGTACAGTGTTTCGGCAGAAATTTATGATTGTTTTAATAAGATGACTCTAGTAGTTTATGGCAACATCATTTTTCATAAGCCCAGCTTCCTTGTATCTACTGGACTCGTGGCTGAAACTATGCTAATTGACTCTCTGAGCCTGAGGTTTCGGACTGCTAGCCGCAAGGTTCGTGGTGGAACCTGTCAGCCAGCAGGAGAAAAGATGGGGCTTCCAGCTCCTGTAAAGGCGAGCAGTTCAGAACCCCATTGGAGCAGGTCACCTCTGCCCTGGTGGGACCCTAGAAGTTGGAGGCGACTTGGTGACAGGGGGTTGGTATACTGGCTGCCTTCAGAGTTGTCATATATGCAGGAACCATGACTGTTGCCATTAGGTGACTTCCTCTGTACGGCTACAAACTGCCTTCAAAAAAAGTTTTTTTAAAAATAGTCCTTGGGGTTTTTGTGTGTGTGTGTGTGTGGCTTTACGATGTAGTAAGTCGTACTCATGAACCTCCACTAGTCACTTTTTGAGAAGTAATCAAAGGATAAAGATAGAGGCTTTTGCTTGGTTACTGTGGTGGTCTGGGTAGACTAGAGAAGCAAATTCACAGACATGCATGTGTGTCAGCGTTTTATATATAAGGGCAGTTGAATATTGAGAAAACATCCCACCCCAGTCCAGGTCAAGTCCACGATTCTGATATCAACCCCAACGTCCGATAGCAATCAATAAGTTCCTCTTCAGACTCACACAACACATGCAATGATGCTGAGGGTAGGAAGATCACAGGTCAGTGGGTGGAAAGCCTTGTGGATCCAGTGGCAGTGGAAGCATCTCAGTGCTTTCATGATATGAGTCTCCATGCGACTCCTTCATCTCCAGGGCTCCAGCTTATCTCCATGTGTCTTCTCAATAGGAATGTGTATGTGTGTCCTTGACGCCTCTCATGAGCTGTTCATCTCCTTACCACCTGCAGATGAGGTCATCAAACTGCAACTGCCTGACAGGCTAAACTCCACCCCTTCACTCGTTATAGTCTCAAATTGACAACAGATTATGTAACTACCACCATTACTAATGATGTAAGTAATGCAATTCAGTGTAGAAAGAGTTTACAAAACAACTTTACTGTGAGTATGCATACAATCTAAGAAACAGTACCTTTAAGCAATTTGCAATGCTCACATTATTATTTTATGGTCCAAATTGCTAATAAACATCACTGCAGATTCTATCTGTCCTGCTACGGGTGGTTCCTGGAAGTGTGTGTGTCACCAGCCCTAATAATGTCACTGCTGGGGGCGGACACTTTCATAGTGGTGGGGTTCCTCCAGAGGATGTTGAGGCGATGCTTTGGGCAGCCTGGGGGAGGAGGGCCATGTGATCAGCGGTGGCAGGACCATGAGGGGGTGTCCCACCGTGGGCCTTCCTTAAAGTCTGAACCAGCTCAGATGCCCCTGCCCCTTGGCTCTGTTTCGGGCTTCCTGCTGGCACTGCACAGTTGGCAAATGGCAACTCCAAGGCTGTTCGCAGGGACCTGGTGTCCCGCTCCGGGACTGCAGGTGCTCTTTCTGAACTGCATCTTCCCCCGGGGTGGGGTCCCAGGACTTGGAAGTGGGGGGAGGGACTCCCTCCTAAGAAAGGGCCAGATTGCTCCACTCAGGTTTCTTGCCTTTGATCCTGCTGTTGACCATGCCCCCCCCCCCCCAAGCTGTCTAGTTATTTATAGAAATAGTCTCGGCAAGGCATGGCTTTTCCTCATTCCAGATGCCTGACGAGGAGTTCTGCTCAGTCATTCTCCCAGGACTGAAGTTGTGTAGACAAGATGGCTGGGAAGTGCATGTTTTGATTCAGCTGCTTCATCTGCTGGCGGCTTCTCCAAATTTATTATTTTACTGTAAGTTATCTTAGTGTTATTTGCTATAAGTTATTTAATTAGAAACTGCTGTGAGGCAAGGAAGTGAAGTTTGCATAGACATATTTTAAAAATCTCAAGTTGAAAACACGAAGACTAAGGCCGGCTCCTGTTCTAAGTCATGCTGTCTTCTAATCTGGCTCCCCAACGAGGTAGCATGCCTGCCTGGTTCTCACAAACCTTACACCACGCCCTCATTGAAGATCTTAAAAATGACCTCCAGAGAGATGGCCTCACTCCAGATGGGGCCAGTCAGCCATGTTTGGAGAACATCAACCAATTCCTGCCATGTAGCAGTGAGTGTCCCATGACCACCCCAAATTAATAGATACCCTCACAGGAGTAACTCATGAGCTTGAGCAGGAACATGTATCCAGATGCGGGGGAACAGGTCTGCTTCAGAGAAGGCAATTACAGCTCTGGTGGTGAGTAAGGCAGGTGAGGCAATGGCTATGGAGAAAAACCCATAACATTATTGACACAGATCCTCCATCAGGGGAAGATATGAACAGTATTATGCCCCTAACTAGTACTTTGGACCTAGTTTCTATGCTGCCCTTGGTGATCCAGGCAACAGACAACTGGGGCCTAAGAATCTACCTTCTTGAGGTGACAACAGCCTTCACAAATCACCCTAGAAGGAACCTGAAATGGAAACCCCATTCTGCAAACTGGACTTCATCTGAAACTTTACCTTGGTAACAGGCCTAAGGAACTCAAATGTTCCCGTGAGCTTGATGCTGAGGCGCTCTAGTGGGGTAAGCAGATGGTCCCCCTCCCAAGGTTAGGGACTTGTGGGCTGTTGGGCTTTGTTTGGTTAGAACTTACTGCTTTGAGAGTGCATAATGAGTGTCAACTGAGCACCAACATATGCTTGATATTGCATATGAGTGTCAACTGAGCACCAACATATGCTTGATGTTGCATGAGTGTCAACTGAGCACCAACATATGCTTGATGTTGTCACCCTCTCTCTGCTTTCTCGTGACATTCTCCAAGTCTCCCAGGGATGGTTCTGCCTCAGTGAGTGTTATAAGAAGTATTGCCTATCTCCAACCCTCTTGGCTTGTGTAACTTGTGACCAATCACCTAAGTTTTGGAGCTGTACAAGTTTAACAATTCATGTGTTGTAGTCTGGAAAGATGTTCTGCACGTGTGTAGGATGAAGGGATACCCCCAAAACCCAGATTTACGCTGGGGAGAGTGGAGCTTTCATAGTATGCATGCTTCTCACTTAGGCAAGCATCCAGCTGACTCTGAATTAGTGCACCCCATAGCGTTGCCTGAAAAGGTTGTCTCTGGTCACAGTGATTTTTTTCCCCATGTGATGCTGAACACAGCTTACAAAGACAGCCCCATGGGAAAACTCAAGTGGCTTTACTTTTCAAAAAGGTGAAGTATTGATCAATGACAAACCTCATTCTGGAGGTCTGTCAGCTTCCCGAACAAATGAAAATATTGACTCAGTGTATTTGGAATTCGTTCCACTAGACTGTTAACTAAGCTTTCTGTTTAGAGGTTCTGGAAAGATAGGTTAAGAGTGTGCAACGAAAAAGACCTGACTTGTGCACACGGGGGTGGTGGTGTTTGTGTTGGTTTTGCCACCCCAACAGTGTACCTGCTCATGCAGCCATCTCAGGGCACCAGTTTTTTAGTAAAAACTAGCATGCCCCTCATTCCAGGCACCTGACTCACCTGACCTCACTCTGTGCAACTTCTTTTTGTTTCCAGGAATGAAGGACATAAAAGGTCAGCGTTTTGACAATATTCGACAAAATAAAGAAAAAAATGAGAGGTGCTGTTAGCCATCCACACAGATGAATTTGAAAAATGTTTCCAAAAATGGAATTGCAGATTTGACAAGTGTATTGAGTGTAATGGAGAGTACTTTAAAGGTGATAAAGTTGTTTTGTAAAAAAATTAAAAAATAAGGGCTGAGCCCCGGTGGTGTAGTGGTTGTGCACGGGACTGCGGCCCACTGAGATGGAGGTTCAATTCCCGCTCACAGGAGCAAAGGCTGAGCCTCCTACTCCCACCACCAGGGCAGTGATGCCTTAAAAAAAATACATAGTTTTAGGGGAAAAATCATTTTTTGAGGGGTGGGGGGAGTAGCCTTTTATAAATTCAGCAGTAGCTGAAACATTGCAAAATAGGGCTTCTGAGCGTGGTGCCCACCGGCCGTTATTCTGCCGTACACAGGGTGGCTTCAAGTTGGAGCAGACTCAGAGGCACCCGGCAACAGCCGGAAACTGGTACTGCGACAGAAACACGAATTCAGCGCACAGGAAGCTAAGCTGGGATGGCTGGAATGGCCGTGTTCTTGTTATCCTCTCTGGAGGTCCCTAGCCTCCCGCTCCACTTCAGTCAGAATAGGAGAATCAGTGTCCCAGCCCCGGGAGGAATGTATCGCGCAGGCACTGCGTCTTACTCACAACCCATTTATTTCAAAGTGAAAGTACATTTGGGAGCAAAAGTATGTTGGAAGGCAGGAGAGCAGTGTCGCTGAGGAATGGAGATGAGCAAGGGCGATACAGAGCAGAGATATGTATTGTCCTTTTACAAATGCACGAAAACTGAGAGGACTAGTCATGGTTGCTCCAATGGGGGAGACTTCTACTAAGTTTGGGATTCATTTCCCTTTACTCTGGTTTGGTCAGGTTGGAAGTGGCATGGCAATCTCCCACGTAATGGTAAGCCGTCAAGGTGTCCAAACTCTCACTGTCCTTGAGTTAACACTGACTCATAGAGACGCGATAGGACAGGGTAGAAGTGGCCCTGTGAGTCGGAGACTAGCTCTTTACGGGAGTAACCAATGGGTTGCAGTCCAATGTGTAACCACTGCCTGACCAAGGTTCCTGTCATGGTGCTGGTGCTATGATTTCTATTGCTGTCATGTGGCAGAGTAAACCAGCCTCTGAAAACCGAGGGGTTTGTAGGCACAATTGTACGGTTATAATACATAGAGATCATAGTAAAGTCATAGAAGGGAAAAAGAGATAGGAGAGGGCGTAAAATAAAGGAGTCAAACACATTTCATTAGTAGCAGGCTCCATAATCTCAGCAGCCAGGTCCACATAGAGAGAGGGAAGAGGTGAGAGCGAGTATATGTCTCATCAAGGCTTATGTACACTTAGGGGGTGTGCAAACCCCCGTTTACAGGTAACCGCTTACGTGTCACAGGAAGGGGCTGTCCAACAGGCATACGCATGACAGGAAGGGGATGAGCTAGAGGTGTACACGAAATAGGAAGGGGAGGGACTAGGTACACGTGAGGAGATGGGCGGATCCTAGATTCAAGATGGCAGCTTAACCTTGACCCTCCTTGCTTGACTTGACCTTGTCTCTGGGCTCAGTTTCAGGGAAATAATCCACTATCCCTATCAGCAGGGAGTGGGCCCCACCAGTGGTGGATGCTGGGACAGAGGAGAGTGTCTGAGTGTTCTACATGGCTGATGCCCTCAGGGAGATAACCTCTAAACACCTGACCTCTCGTGTGCTGCTAGCATCCTAGGTTTGGTTTAGGAAAAAAATCCTTTTGTAACCCATAGTAATGGCCATTGAGGTGGGTCTCAACCTTCCTAATGCCACAGCCTTCTAATACAGTTCCTCATGTTGTGAACTCCACCCTCCCAAAAGAAAATTAAATTCGTTGCTACTTCATCACTGTAATTTGGTATTGTTATAAATGGGGCTACCTCTGTGAAAGGGTTGTTTGACTCCCAAAGGGGTCTCAACCCACAGCTTGAAAACTGCTGTCTAGGTCATTTCTTGAGAGTTCTCTAATCACAGGGCCTTGAGTTAGTATTTTTTGTTGAAGTTCATCAGCCAAATTCTTCCTGTCCACTCCTTTGTTCTTATGGTGTTTTCCAGTGATTTTCCAGGTTCTCTTGCTCCTCCTCACCCCACCCCCATCTTTCTCCCACCTGGTTCTTCCCACTTCTCTTTCCAGCCCATGGACATTGCTGGTGTTTATAGCTGGTGTGATGCTCCCAGCTGCTGCTTTAAGCAGTGATGGGCTTTCTGTAACAAGTCTCAGTTCCAAGGGAAAACTTCTGGCATGCCTCGGGAGAAGAAAACATCCACTTATTGCCTGCACCTCTGTGCCTCTTCCTTGGGGTTTTCAGCCACAGGGGTCATGTTCCCACTGTCTCAGTAACTGTATATGGAATCTACTTTTGAATTTCACTGCCATCCAGTCAATGTTGACTCAAAGCCACCCTACCTGACAGGACAGAACTGCCTCTGTGGGTTTCCAAGTTTATAACTCATTACAGAAGTAGAAATCCTGTGGGTGGCTTTGATCTGCTGACCTTGTGCATCTCAGCCCAATGTGTAACCCCTCCTCCATCAATTATCTGTATCATGCCTCCACTGGGTGGCAGGCCCACTGCCCAACTTTACTTACCCTCTGCCTCTGGCCCTTTTAGGCTGTAGAACCCTTCAGTTGCTTAACTTTTTCAAATATCTCCTCCCTAGCCTCCACCCCTTGCACCCCTGGAGCAGGATCCAAGAATCCACCGTTGGTAGCTCACCTCTGGTTCCTTTGGTCATTCCACTCAGCAAACCATCAATCTGTAGTAATAGCAGGATTAGGTGTCACCCTTCCTGTATTCTGAGAGTTCCTGGGTTATAATCCATTAGTATGACCCTGCTAACTGCAATTCCTTGCATGAGGTAATTCTGGACTTTATACACATGTGGCTATGGGCCCCTCTTGGAGGGCATTCTTTCCTAAACAAATAGGGTGGGACTAAGACCTCACTTCAGTAGAGGGTGTGGACTAAGCCATTCCCTTTGTTTCCTTGGGGGCATTTTTGACCATACCCTAGTAGAGGGTGTGACTTTACATACTGGATTCAAATCAGCTCACCTGGAAAGCCATGCCTGATTTCCTAACTGAGCTTTGGTAGAAGCAAGAAGACCTGCTGTGTATGACTTTCAAGACACTTTTTTGTGCTTCTCGTGCTGGACCCTACATCTGAATGAAGTCTCCCTGATCTTCGGACCTGGGACAGAAAAGCGCCCACCACCACCACGTGAGACATCTCTCAGAGCTTTGTGAGTTTGTGTGGGACAGGGCAGTGCATGACAGAACCCAGGGATGTGAGGGAAATACTCTAGGGAGAAGAGATGGGTGGGTGGGTGAGAGGAATGAAGTTCAGTAGCACCTTGGAAGAGTTATCCATCGTGGGGCATCTTTATTCTCCCAAGGAACCTGGTGGCAGGGTGGTTACACAGTGGGCCCCACACCTCAAGGGCCACAGTTCAAAACCACCAGCTGGTTGGAGGGAGAAAGACAGCACTTGCTGTTCCCTTGAAGAGTTACAGCCTTGGAAATCCACAAGGGCACTTCTACCTGCAGGGCCCCTTCTTCCCATGGAGTGGGAATTGACTCAACGAGCATGAGTTTTAGCGCCCAACTCCTCAGCACTGCTCTGGCATTCATTCTTCTACAGTAAATCCTCGCTGTGGTTTATTCTCCATTTTCTAATGTGATCATCACTAATTTCCAAGGACAGTGAGCCTCCGGTGAGGGCAAAACTGTGCTGCTTCAGGTTTTCAGTGGCTGCTTTTTCAGGATCGGATCACCATGCCTTTCTTCTGAGGTGCCTTTGCGTGGACTTGAACTCCTGCCCAATGTGTTAACTCCAAAATGCACACGATAGCTACTAAGACACGCAGGAACCTGAGCCTCTGAAACTGACTGCCGTTTAACTCTCACTCTTCTGTCACTCGAGGGAGTGGTTCCGGAGTGAGGGACCCGAGGGATGAGAGGCTGATCAGCTGGGAAAACCTTTAGGTAGGCAGGCTTTTGCAGGCCTGAGAGAGGAAAGGGAATATGCATGGCCCGAAAGAAGCCGCTCTGTGTAGACGCGCTCTGTACCATGGAGCTAAGAGTTTCCACCTCCAAGAGTTCTGGTGAGGATGCAAGGAGTCCCTGCCTTGGCCTTTCCTCCCTGCTACCAGCCCAGGTGGGCTGCAGCTCATTCACAACTGTCACTACTCTTATGGCCCCTCAGTCCTGGGTACGAGACCTTTCTCCAGGGCCCCTCCAACATTCACCACGTGGATAAGGCTACTGTCCTCAAAGTAAGAAGTAGAGGCTCTGCAGTCAGTTCCAGCTTGTGGCAACCCCGAGGGCTTTAGTGTCAAACTGCTCCACAGAGTTCTCAGTGGCTATGTTCTTTCAAAACTAGATTGCCAAGGCTTCCTTAGGCGGTGCCTCTGAAGAGTTCTGAACTGCCAACCTGTTAGTATCCGAGTACGTAACCATTTGCTCCACCCAGAGACTCCATTCCTGCTATGACACTGCGTGTAGACATTCCGCCTATTGTCACAGGGCTACTGGATGTGTGTGTGAGATGGCAAGCGTGGAGGTGGAGCCTGGGGTCATCTGGCCTCATCACAGAAACAGCAACTCTTATAGGCTCAGTCTTGGGCAGCTGGGAAACACTGGTTAATGGTCTTTAAAAAAACAACAACATGTTCATTATTTTGGTTGTAAAGGTTTTAGTCAGTGTCCACATTCATTTGGCTTTTTAAAAATCTGCCCCTCCTCAAATCTCTGAGCGCAAAACTGTTATTTCTGAAATGGGATGTGTTGATAGGCGGACAAGCAACACCGTGCTAGAAGTGGAGTGTGCACCTGCAGCTCCCTCTCCGATGCTTGTAGGGCGTTCAGACTGCCTGCTCACTTGGAAGCTCACGGCATTAACCCGCCCCAACCAGAGGGCCCGTCTGATGAGCAGGAAGCCACCGAGACAGATTTTCTTCCGTACTACCTTTATTAAAGCAAAACAAGGTGTAAATATACATGACGAAAGTTATTGTGGTGGTGTAACTGATATACCCAAAGTGGATGAAAGGAATGTATGCTTTGACGGCTTCCAAACACTCAAAACCCAAATCCACTGCTACCAGGTTAATTATGACTTACAGCGACCCTGTAGGGCAGGGTGGAACTGCTCTCGTGGATTTCTGAGAGGGCACCTCTGAAGAAGTAAAAAGCCATGTCTGCCTCCAGTTTAAGGAACTGGTGGTTTCAAACTGTTGACCTTGCAACTAGTAGCCCGGCTCATAACCCAGTATGGGCTCCGCAAAGTTAAAAACAAACAAACCAAATTAACAGCTGTTGAGCCAGTGAGTTCTCAGAATGATCCCACAGGGCAAGGGAAAAACGCCCGGCGAGTTTCTCAGACGACGGGAGTAGCAAGTTCTGTCTTTTGAGGACCTGCTTGTGGTTCTGAACTGCCAACCTTGTGGATGGGAACCCTCTGCGTTGGGCTCCTCAGGGTTGAGAAGGCTAGACATTCCAATTTAGAGCCAGAGTTTGAGGGAAGGCTCCTTCTCTCTGTGAGCGCTGGGAACAAGTCCATGTCTCCTTTCAGCATCCCCTTTGGTGATCTTCACGTATGTTGGCATCCATTTCCCCGAGCCTATGAGTTTCTCTCTCCAGACCCGGAGTCTCAGGGATAGGCTCCCTCCCGAGCTCCCTCTTGCTAGAGGTTCAGACCCCTGTGATCTCTGCTTGCTTGTTCAATCTCTTACACATCCTAAGAGAGGTTACAGCTCAAGTTACAGCACAACCCTGTGGACTGTATCCTGGCTCATTAATGTAACGAGCTGTGACCCTGCCTCGTTCAGATCATGGATGTTAGAGTTGACAACTTATAACGTGGAGGTTCGTAACATAATATCAAGAATTGTTTCAAACGGACACATTTTGGGGGAACATAATTCAATCCATGCCAGGTGTGTTAGTCTGCATGGACTAGACACAAAGCTAGGGAGACTCATGTGTATGAAAGAGCTTTCTGTCAAAGAGCAATTGTACATTCAGAAAACGGTCCCATTCCAAATCAAGTCCATGAATCCAGTATTACCCCCAATGTCGACCCTATTCCATAAATTTCTCTTTGGACTCATGCAGCTATGCACTGATGTCAAATGAAGGATGACAACTGGCCAGTGAGTGGAAAAGTCTTGTGGATCCAGTGGCGATGGAAGCATATCAGGGTTGGCGTGGGTTCTGGCTCTATCAGTGTAGCTCCACCTGGCTTGTCAACAGGAATGTGTCGCAGGGAGTGTTGTCTTTATCTGGCCTCCAGTGAACTATTTATCTCTGTTGGTGCCTCTCAAATGAGGTCAAGCTGCGACCTGATTGACAGGGTAAACTCCACCCCTTCACAAGTTGATAGGTTATGTAACTGCCACACCTTGGAATTAGGTTTCAGTTGCTCAGGATAGGGAGGAGGAGCCCTGGTGGTTATACTAACTGCTAACTGCAAGGTCAGTAATTTGAAACCACCAGCTGCTCCACAGGAGAAAGACAAGGCTTTCTACTCCAGTAAAGAGTTGTGGGCTCAGAAACTCACCAGGGCAGTCCTACAAGGTATCGATGAGGCGCCAGTGAGGTTTTAGAGCATGCAGAGAGCCCTGGTGGCCCAGGGTTTACACGATTTAGATGCCAAGCAAAGGTAGGCAATTTGAATCTACCAGGAGAGACTGATAGGGAAACTCAAGAAGGCAGTTCTACTGTCTTTTAAGACTGCTGTAAGGATGAAGTCAATGGCTGGGGGTATAGGTAGGGGATGTAAAAGATCACCCTTCTGATGACAACACCTTTGCTTTCCATGTAGAAAGTGTGAGCATTTCCCTCTCTAGTGGCCAACTGAAAAATAGCCCTAACAATGCTCCCTCACTTTTACAAAGTGAAATCAGGGCCAGTTCAGCCTCGAAAACAGTCATCGGGCACCTAGTATATGCAGGCACACTGCTAAATCCCAGACACCTGAAGGTGACTAAGAGGTCACTGTAAAGCAATTTTTTTAAAAAATAAAAGGAGTCATGTTACAAATGACTTGCTGCCAATGCTTGACTCATAGCGCCCCTTTCGGGCAGCGTAGAACTGCCCCTGCGGGGTGCTGAGGCTGTAACTCTTTAAAGGAGCAGAAAGCCTCATTGTCTCTGTCAGAGTGGTTGGTGGTTTGAGTCTGCTGTCCTTGCAGACAGCAACTTAACTCATTGCCCACTGTGCCACCAACCTTGCAAATGTATTAGAATCCCAGAATTTTAAAATTCAAAGAGAAATTAGTTAATTGTCTGGGCTGCATCCTTAAAAAAAAAGTTGGAGTAACTGGGACCCAAAGAGTTTACTTTGCCTAAGACAAATGGCTAGTTAGGGACAAATACAATCAATAAAGGACTGCTAATGAAGCTCACGGTGAGAGAAAGATGAGACATTCTGCCCCTGTTAAGAGACAGTCTCAGAAACCCAGGGGGCAATCCTCCTGTCTTATAGAGTCAGAACCGACTCAGTGGCAGTGAGTTTGGAATTCTGAATGAAGCTCATGAACAAGAAAGCTAAGTGGGCAGTTAACCTCTAAATTTTGACTTTAAATTTTGAATGTAGAGTAGGGTTGCATGACATAGCACCTACCAGGAGCTCCTTATTTCTCTCATCCAGTTTCTCCCAGTAGTAACATCTTAGTGCAATTATGGATTTATCAGAAATAAATATTAACATGGGTGCAAGACTAGTGCTGCAGTGCAGAGTTGCTATGGTCAGAAACTAACAACAACAACAACAACAAAAACCATTTCTTGTTTACCCATTATTGTCCCTTTTCTGCTCCAGGATTCCACATTCCATTTATGTGCTCTAAATATTAACTTTACATTTTCCTATATTTGAGCTTCCTTTAAACTATAGGTTCTCAAGCTTATTTGGCATCCCACCCCCTTTGCAGAAATTACCCATTATCTTCCTAGCAATGACAGACTCATACTATAGCCACAATTCAGGATAAAGTACAGGTATCTTGCTTTTGCAGCCTTCCTGGATCACTGCAGCCTCCCCTAGGGGGTATGGTGGGGAGGTGGGGAAGGGCAGTCTCACCCACCTTGGGAAACACCACATGTGGTAGTCAGAGAAGATCTTATGTTAACTTAAAGATGCATGAAAGTGTAGGGGTGGAATTAAACTTTTCAGCCCTATGGTGCCTCCTTGGGGTGGGCGTGTGACCTTAAAAGGAGGAACTTAGAAACCTCCTCTCTCTGCCACTTCACCATCCTGCTTCCTGGGACTCTGCTGATGACCTTGAGAGCTGCCAGTTGCCCTGTCATGCTTCCACTGACCATGGATTCACACAACTCTGCACTCACTGGCCTGTGATCTTCCTGCTTTGTGTCACTGCACGTGCCGTGTGAGTCTACAGAGGGGACTTAGAGAGTAATATTGAACTTAGGGATTTGATTTGGACTGGATGCAGATGCCTTCTTCATGTATAATTACTTCATGATGCCCTTTCGTATATATAAATACACGTCACTGGATTTGTTTCTCTAGTTAACCTGGCCTCACACACCATTTTACATAGTAATGAATTACTGAGATCAGCTAGTGTGCAGAAAACACCTTTCAAGTCTCATTCATATTTATTATTGTGCACAGAGCATTCTTTGCTCTCCGTTGCTTTGCTCATCCAATGGCGGGCTTTGGAGTTGGAAAATCCTAAGTATTAGCTTCCCAACCCGGCTCCAGGACCTTGAGCAAGTAAAGTCCTCAGTTGCTCTGACATTCAATTTTTAAAAACCTGTAAGATGGGAAGAATTAAATAAAATCATGCCTCAGTGGCATAATGGTTATGTGTTGGTCTAACTGCAGAGCAAACGGTTCAAAACCAGTATCAACTTGTCGGGAGACAGACTCATCTGACAGTCTGGGAAACGCACAGGGGCAGTTCTTCCCTGTCCTACAGGGTGGTTATGAGTGGGCCGAGATGTGATGGCAGTGAGTTTGGTTTTTGGTATAGTGGTTAGCATAGGAGTGTCTGGTACATGCTCGGTGGGGATGAATGGAAATTGGCGTGGATGAAAAAAGGGCTGGCTGGGTGGCACTGATAGGAGATCCTATAAGGCCCCAAATTCCAGGCAGGGTGCCCTGACTTCCCGGCTCTGCACTTCAGAAAGCCAAACCTGAAGCAGTGCTGGGTTAGACAGCACAGTGGAAAATCCAAGACCTGCAGGGGATTAGCAAGGAGGGAGCTGTGCTGGTTCCGATATGAGCAGACGGGATAGAGGCCACATCTGATGGAGGTTGGGGGAGAGTAGGAGAAATCAAGACTCAAAGGCAACTAGCATTCGGGCCCCAAAGAAATAGGGGATTTGATGTCATTAATAAAACAGGCGATGACACAAGCCGTGGGACAGTATCCCTTTGGTTTTGTTCTCGATACATTGAAGAGGCCAATAGTGGAAACATGCCTTAGCGATGCACATCCCAGTGGAGCCCAGAGGTGGGACCTGAGCACCTTGCCCAGAGGAATAATGGCTGAGATGCCGAGGGCGAGATCCTGGGATCACCAAGAACACACGGGAGGCCAGAATTTGTGGGCAGACTTACTTATGCAGACGGACGAAGAGAATGGTCAGAGAAAGACAAAAGGTGCACGCTGGGAACGAGGCACAGAAACATGATAGTGATGTTTTGTTTTTTTTGGCATCACTGCCCTCTGGTGGTTGTGGGAGCTACCCAGCCTTGCTGCTCCTGAGAGCTGCCACTAGATTTGAACAGCCAAGCCTGCAGGCCGCGGTCTCGCACTCAACCACTTATGCCACCGGGGCTCAGCCCGATAGTGATGTTTGAATGGGAAGAGGAAAGAACCACAGATGGGCTGTTCTCAGAGCCCTCCTCTGCCTTGTTGGCAATCATTGGGGCTTATTAGGAAGAAGCTTGAAGAAAGTGAAAAAAAAATGCAGGAAAGTTACACCAAGGAATGTTTTTCCAGTCACAGTACACCTCCTCAATCTTGGAGGGTACACAGAGATTTAAGCGAGACTCAGAAGAGGATGTGCAGCTAGGAAGCTCGCCGATGTTAGGTGGATCGTGGTTGAAAGCAAGACTACCAGAAAGGTGCTTTCTTGCCTATGCAAAGACTGTCTCTGTAACAAGCTACCGGTGGCAGTGTGAACAATGAAAATTCTAGAAGGCTTCTAGGTGCTCTTGTGAAACCTGTACATTGACCAAGTGGCAGTCATTTGAACAGAACTGGGGATACTGTGCATTTAAAATCAGGAAAGGTGTGCGACAGGGTTGTGTACTTTTACCTGTATGCTGAGCACATAATCTGAGGAGCTGGACTATATGAAGATAAGCATGAGGACTGGAGGAAGAATTACTAATACCTTAAAATATGTACATGATACAACCTTAATGGCTGAAAATGCAGGACTTGAGGCGTTAATGAAGATTAAAGGCTTAAGATGATCAGTATAGATCATAATTCTGTAGAGAGAACAAAAGTTCTCAACGACTGGACCAGCAGACATCTTAATAAATGGAGAAAGGACTTAAGTTGTCCAAGATTTCATTTAATTCGGTTTACAATGAATGTTCTTGAAGCAGCAGTTTAGAACCCAAAGGATATGATGTGTTGGGCAAATCTGCTCACCACACCTCTTTAAAGTGCCAAAGAGCAAAGATGCCACTATGAGGACTAAGGTGCGCCTGACCCAAGGCATGGTGTTTTCATTGCCCCAAGTGCATGTGAAAACTGGACAGAGATTAAGGAAGGATGGGGAAAAGCTGATGCCTCTGAATCATGGTGTTGGTGAAGTGTGTATCAGTTACATGGGGTTTGAAAGAATTAACAAACCGGCCTTGGAAGATGTATCGCTAGAATGCTTGTTAGGATTGAGATGGTGAGACTTTTGTATCATGTACTTTGGACATGTTACCAGGAGGGACCAGGTCTTCAAAAAGGACACATGCTTACTTAGTAGGTCAGCAAAAAAGGAAGCCTTCCCTCTAACAAGATGGATTGACAGAGTGGCTGCAACAATGGGCTCAATATCTTGGGGACAACAGTGAAGATGGTATAGGAGGTAGACAGTGTTTCATTCTGTGACACAGAGTCATGGTAAGCAGGAACTGCCCCGGAGGCATCCAACAACAGTGTCATCCAGCTACTCAACACGTCCCACCGGGCTGGGAATTTCAAACAACAAACCATCCCTCTTTGTTCAGCTCTTGGCCTCCGATGAGAGTTGTGCTTGCTTCCCAATTGCTATCAAGGTCAGCCTGGGGATGTGTTCATTTGCGTCTCACCAGGCTTCCCATGGGGAGGAGTCTTCATTGATTTAATGAGGGGCTGGACAACTTTCTTGGACATGGGGACATTCGAGGAGTACCCTGACTTGTCCCCAAATGTCCTGTCAATTCCAGGGCAAGCCTTTCTAAAGGCAGGAGACCACAGTCAGGGTTTTTTTTGAAATTGTGATAAAATACAGTATTTTCTGTTAAACCGGAGTTAAGTAGTTATAGGTTCAACTCTGTAGACTGAAAACTCACAACGCTATGCAACCTCTGCCACGATCTGTCTTTCATCACTCCCAACAGAAATGCTGTGCTCCTGAAGCATTGAGTCCTCCTCCTCCTCCTCCCAGGCCTTGGGACCCTGAAATCTGCTTCATCTCTATGAATATGCTAGTCGAGAGATTTCACAGAAGTGGGATCATAGATATCTGTGTGTGTTTTGTATGACTGACTTAATATCACCCAGCATACTGCTTTTAAGGAGCACTCATCTATGTTACTGTCATGCATCAGGACTTTGTTTCTCTGCATAGCTGAAAATATCTCTCATGCATGTGTCTATCACATTTTATGCATTCATCTGTAGGCACTTTGGGCATTGTCTTTTGTTGTTGTTATTGTGAATCATGATGCTGTGAGTCGCTGTTTCTGTTACTTAGATGCTTATGTAGGAATGGAGTTGCTGGGACACATGGTAAGTTCTCTTAATTATTTTTAGGAACCAGGATTTGACTTTGTTGAGAGGCTCTGCTGAAGGTTTTTCCTTCAGAAAGATGATCATTTTCATGGCTGTGTTAGGTTGAGTTCTTCAGAGAAGTAAAACCAGTCCTTTACATTGAGAAATGGTTCACACAATTGCATAAGTAGGTAGCTCCAGTTCAGTTTAAGATCATAGGTCAGATGTACGCTGGGGGCTTTTCCTGACTGGTGTAGATGTGTAAGCTGACCAAGAGGAGGATGGAACAGGCTGGTGGATGCAGAGGAAAATGAATCTAAGGTCGGCCACATGAATTCAACGTCAGCAGTCGGCTGATGGCACCTGGGATTGGCAGGCAACACAACAGAACTATGAACCAGATGCAGGATCCAGATATAGAAGAAGGGGCAAGAGTGGTCAGTCCTGCTCATGGTCTCTCTTTTATATGAAAGACCACACTCCCTGGGAAGTGTCATCACACTGTGGCCTGACTGGTAGGGTGAGTTGACATAAACTCTACCCATCACAATGAGTCACAGGTGTGGAGTGTGGTAGTCTTCACTCACTGTCAGACAATCGGGTACACGGATTCTTCATTTATGCTCCTATTTGTCACAGCTATCTGGAAAGGCTTTGTTAGGTGTGGCTGAAATGTTTACTGAAGCGGACCATCACCACTTCCTGGGGGCAGGCACAGCAATGATGTAGAGGAACTGCAACAGCAGGCACCTACACTTTATTCTGGATTATGGGATGTAATACAATTTTAATTGCCAAGGGGCAGAGGAATTGTTTCGCCCTGGAAAAGTGGGTAGTGAACCAAGTACCTTGGGGAAACCTATGGACTGGGCAGCAAGTCAGGCCCAGGGGCTGCCAGGCGTGGACTTGAGCAGGGCTTCTCAGACTGTCCTTGTGTGCACCTGCCTCAGCTGGGATTTGCTAAAGTCCACATGCAGAGTTGGTGGGACCGGGCTGGGGCCTGGAAGCCTGCAGTTCTATATTGCATCCCAGTGATGCTTGCCGTCTGAGGACCACACTCAGAGTAGTGAGGGACTACAGGCCAAGCACACAGATGCTAAGAACATTTGATGTCTTATTTTTGCATCTTTTACCTTTTCTTTAGACCTGGCTAAGCTTCATCCTTGGGCCATTTGTGTTATTTTAGGGAGAGGGTATAAGCAGCACCTGCTGGCCATTTCACTTCTCTGACCCTTCTCCTCTTGTCCTCCCTTCCTTCCTGTTTCTTCCCTAGGGGTCTGGCAGGGGGCCTCACTCACCCCCTTTTCCAGCTCATAGGAAGTCCATGCGGATCTCCTTCTTTTTGCGTGTGGCACAGCATTCATTTCAAAGTATACATTTTCCATGGTGTAGTCTCAGGCCTTGATGTGTGAGGGTGAGCCTGGAAGGTTCCCAGGCTAGCCAGATGGAGTCACATCATCTGTGAGAAGGTGAGCATGCAAAACCTTCATGCTGTGACCTTCAGGAAGAGGTTACCTTTCCATGGATTCCCGCAGATGTTATGTTGCAATCAGTCCCCAAAGCAAAGCTACTCCTGGGAATCAGAATAGGTGGATCCAGATCCTGAGATGGAACCAGCTCCTAGTTATGGAAATACAGAGTGATATGGATAGGGTAAGATATAATTCTTTGGCTTCTGTTACCAGTGAGAGCTGCCATAGCTGGGGAAGAGAATGTTGGGCAATTGTATATTGAACCAGTTTGACATTCCGTCAGGTCAGAGTTCTAATGGCTAGTCTCAGAGCCAATCCTGGGAAGGAGGATTGTAGACAACAGCAAGTACCCCGACCACTGCTGCTCACCCCGAAAGGAGTCGAGAGGAGAAAAGGCACAAGCCGGTATGGGGGAGGTGGGTGTGGAGGGTGAAAAGGAGTTGCTTCAATTGGCAGATTACTATCGTCAGGACTAGTACTAAAATGAACCGAGGGACTGACTGATTCAGGGGCATCGTCTTCAGATCTGGAGGTGACAGAATGGAAGAATATGTTTGTGTGGATGCAAGACCCACAACTCACTATGGAATAGTCATGGATGATGACTTAAGATTCTGCAACACATCAGGTTCACCCAGAGGGGACGGCTCGTCTTGCAAGACGGGAAAATCTGCAGTGAGATCAGTTTGCGCTGAGAAGGGAAACTGTTCCTGGTGCCCCCGAAATACCCAGAGGAAGCAACGTTGGCATGGCTGTGTGGCCATCAGGATAATCATCCAATGAGCATGCCCCTTACCCAGATCATGGCAGAGGTGGGCATCAAGGGAGCCCCTTTTACCTGGGCAAGGCATGTAATCTTTCTACTGTGAAACAAAGCAACAACCTGAGAAGCAGTGTCAGCTGTGTTGCCACAGCTTCCTGGCATGGGCTTCACAGATGCGAGAAACTCAGGGGGGTCCCACAGGGGACTATGAAAGAATAACCCAGCAGGGCAGAGATTTTTAGGCAGCTTCTGAAAACCTCTATGAACATAGCAGACATTGACAGGGCTGATACAAAGCACTAAAGATGGTTGGGTGGACTGAAGGAATCACCCACTAACCCTGTAACATTAAAGAGGCCCAAGGAGTCCATTCACCGAAGCCATGGGAATTTAACGATGGGAATTCTCATCTGGGGCCATTTGATGCAGAGGTTCAGTTGTGTTGATGAAGATAAGGATTGAAGAGGGAGTCAGGGTTTTCTGGTCCGGCCCCCTGCCAGCGACCTGGGGTTATAAACTCCCTACTTCCAGGGTCAGAAGCAGCAGCAGCTCAACCACAACGTCTTCTAGTTGCTGCCACCGTTTTCGATTTTCCAAATGAGGTTCCACGGGAAATTCTCTGCCGGTGTCAGGAATAATTATGCAGCTTCTCTTGGGGATGCGGACACTGTGAGTCATAATTGATGTGTTCTTTTTGTCTCTTGGGCTGCTCAGTCAGAATGGTGACCTACATACATGTAGCAAGACCTTCAGGTTTCAGAGACAGCATTTTGGGGGGGAGGGGGAGTGGTGGTGCTCTCCTGTCTTTAATTTGTTACTGCTTCTATGTAAACAAACGTTGCCCTGTGTGAATGTTGGTCATTTACCTGAAAAACTTTTGCATGGGGGGGGGAGGGGACCCTAAACTAGTTGCTGTGGGGTTGCTTCCTACTGAGGAGACCCCGTTTGCTACAGAGTAGAATTGCTTCTTAGGGTTTTTGTGGCTGTAATCTTTGCAGGAAGGAGTGAGTCCTGGTGACTCAAAGGGTAAGACGGTTTGAGCCCCGACAGTGGCTATGCAGGAGAAAACCGGGAGTTGTTCCTGTCAAGATTACTGCCTAGCAAACCCTGTAAGGCAATTTCCCTGTCACCCCGGGGGCCACTATGAGTTGATATCTATATACAGACATCTAACAACCACTACCACGATCTTATGGACAGCAGGTTGCCAGGCCTTTCTTCTGCGGTGCCACTGAGGTTAGTAAGGCCACCATTTAGGTTAGCAAACTGTGGCCTTTGTTGCCTGGTAAGAATGTAATTTACCATAAAATTCTTTTTGGATAAAGACCTAGAATAATCGGCTGGAAACATCGTTGCCTTATTCTTTCGGTCGGCTGGTGCAGGGTTGTGTTAAGTGGCTTTGACTCCTGTTTGGGGGCTGGACAGGGGCCCGGGGATGCAGTGGTTAAGCGCTCAGCTGTGGATGCAAAGGTCCCAAGGCGCCCAGGAGAACAAGCTGTGGGCCTCTGTTTTTATAGACTATCGCCTTGGAAACGCTATGGGGTAATTTCATTATGCCTTACCGGGTCGCTATGAGTCGGAATGGGCTCAATGGCAGACGCTGCACAAATGCTGGCTGTGGAACGAACTCCTCGGGCTTTAACAAGCACACACGCCTTTCCTCCCCATAACCCCCCCACCCCGCTCCGCTCGGCTGGTCCGTGACTCCGCAACAACCGCCCCCCCCCCCACTTGCCTCCCTCTGCGCGTCCCGGGCCGGCGTGGCCTCCCCCCGCGACAGTGGCACCGGCTCGCCGCCCCGGGCGGCGCGGCGCGTCTCTTCCGGCCGCGGGCTGGGCGGGGCCAGCGCTCGGGGCGCGCTGGCGGCGGGGAAGCGAGCGCCCTGCCCCGCCGCCGCCGCCGCCGCCCGCGGCCGGCCATGCTCATCACGCTCTGCTACCTGTACTTGTGGGCGCGATGGGGGCGCCGGCCGGCCGCGCTCGTGCGCACCACGGTGCAGAGGCTGCGCGCCTCGCCCTGCTCCTTCACCTTCTGCGGCGCGGCCGCCCGGCCCCGGGGCGCCCGCGTGTGTCTGAGCCGCGGCGCCCGCGTCTTCTGCGTTGGCGAGACCCAGGTGGGCGGGCGCGGCGCGGCGCGGTGCGGCGCGGGGGGGGGGGGGGGGGGGGGGGGGGGGCGGCGCGGGCCGGAAGCGCAGGCCGGAGCGTGCGCGGGCCCGCCGTCCAGGTGAGCCACCTCTGCCGGCACGCGGGCCGGAGGAAGGAGCCCCGAGGCCGGGGCGGGGCCCGAGCGGGAACCACGGGGAAGCCGGGTTCGCGTGCAGACGCGTGGCTGTTAGCCTTCCACAGTAGGTAGGAGCCTGCGGTCCCCAGTGCGGAGCCGGACATCGGCCTCACTACCGCCCTGCCTGGCGTTTGGTTGGAACTGAGTTCTCCTCGCTCCCAAATCGTTCACTGGGAGGGGCCCCAAACTTCCCCCTCGCCTCCCATCTCCTGTATCATTTACCTTCCTGGGTGCAGCACCGCTTGCCTTGGGATGTCTTCCATCTCCGCTGACGTGTACATAACCCGTTTGGTGGCCCAGTGCTCTGGAGCGCGCAGTGGCTGAAGCGCCCCGCCGCACACCTTTACCTGTCAGCTGGCTGGCTTTGCAGTAGAAAGATGTGCTTCTGCGGGTCAGCGAGGGGTGTGTTTGCTCGCTTTTGAACTTAACGATGGGGGCTGCCCGGATGAAGGGTCTGTCACCCACAGTGTGACTTGGACTGGGATGGTCTTTGCAAAATCTTGGTCCCTTTCCATTTAGCTCTTGGGGACAGACCTGGCTCCACTGTGCAGTTCTGGGCAATTTTCACTCCACTGTGTTCATGAACAGTTAAAGATATTTTGCTCATAGCCAGAGTCTAGCCTTTTGGATTTCTTGCAGAAAGTGACTTAGTTTTAACATTAAAACTAGATTTTCTATGTATGTAGAATCGTAGTACCTGTGCGGGAATTAGTCTGTATAAGACTTGAACATGTTCTTGGCGAGTATGCGGATGAGTTCTGATGACTCTATGGTAAAGCGCTCATGCGCTAGCTGAACGATCAGCACGAGGAGCCTACCAGATGTTCTGAGGAGAAGGACCTGGCAATTTGGCCCCCTAGAGAATCTAGTGTAGGAACCCCTAAGGTGTAGTTCAGCTCAGTCGCCGAGACTGTGGTGCTATGGGTTAGGTTTGGGCAGTTAACGGCCAGGCTAGTGTTTCAAATCCATCAACAGCTCCTTGGGAGAAAGATGAGGCTGTTTGCTTCAGTAAAGCCTTACAGTCTAGGACTGGATGGATGACTTTAATTTTTTTTTATTTACCAGGCGCTGTGGCAACAGTAGCAACAACATGCTCAGTTAGAAATCCTTGGGTGGTGAAACTGTTAATAACCGGGACTGCTAACCCAAAGGTTAGAGGTTCGAGTCTACCCAGAGGCACCTGGAAGAAAGGTTCAAGTGTATCTGGAAGGCACCTGGTGATCTGCTTCAGAAAAGTTAGCCATTGAAAATCCTCTGGCACACATGAGGTTACCATGATTGGGAATCAATCCAGGAAGGAAGTTTAGGTGTGGGGTTATATTCAGCTGCTACCAAATTAAAAGTACCTACCCTTTCTTGTACACATTTTAGAACAGACACAATATAAGGGACCATTTTCTTTGTACTCCCAATTAGTATCATATACACAAAGGGAAAAGTTAATCCATTAACACACTATAAACTCCTTAGGCACTAGGGCTTCTCTCAAGGAATTATGTTTGAGAAAGATAACATAGAAAGTGGAAAAATTGAGGGGTGGTTTTTCTTAATGAAGTCATTTCCAAAATGAGTTATTATTTAAAAATACCTTTAGGGTTGAGAGTAGAAATTACGAACGTACAGAATCATGAGATGTAGATGACTTTGTCAGTTTTCTTCGAAGTCAGTTTTACTTTTGAACATCTCTATGACTTTATTGATCCATTAACTATAGCACTACCTGACGTCTAATTGATTCTGACTCATGGGCTTGATTCCAATTCATGATGACCCCTGAGCCGGAGCAAAACTTTCGAGAGTGTTCACTGACTGCCGTTTTTCTGAAGTAGCTCACCAGGACTTTCTTCCGAGGTGCTTGTAGGTGGACTTGAACTGCCACCCATCTGTTTAGCCCTTGAGCCCATTAAACCATTTGTCCCTCCAGGACTAACTGGAATGGAGGCGTCTCAGCTCCAATCAACTCTGCGGCCCTGTGCTGAAGGCTGCACTGGCACAGAGACCCTCTCAGGGGTCTGCAACTTGTGTTGTCGCAGGTTGGCCCAGGCCCCAGCATAACTGGACTGCCTTGTTCTGGGCCCCCACAGAACGGAGCGCTTCATGTTTGCAGTGTCTGTCTTCTTTCGTTAGAGACGGGGCCTTGATTGGCAATAGCTATTTCATGTTGCAATGCGTGAAGAACGTTTGAATGATTGCTAATGTCTGTCTTTGGATGCTTAAGGCTACAAGACTTGAAAGCTTGGCAACTGATTTGTGAACAGCACATTTTATTCTTAGTCATGGTGAGATTTTTAAAAAGGGACGATTGATAATGTTGTGGTTTGATGACTGCCTCATTTCCCCTCAACTTGAACTGAGGTATCTGATTTTCCTGCCATGTTGTCCACAAATCTCATACATTAAAATCAGACACATAAGTAATGATTGTGTGTTTATGTTAAGTTCCTACTAACGTTGATCCCGGGAGTACTGGTGGTTTTGTGGTTCTCTGCAATCCCTAAGGTTGGCAGTTTGAAATCAGCTGCTGCTTGGCAGAAAGATGGGGGTTTGTATTCCGTAAATAGTTAACAGTGTCAGAAACCAGCCGTGGGAGTTCATCCCTGTCCCATAGGGTCGCTATGAATTGGTTCTACTTAGTGACAGAGAGTTTGGTTTTTTGGATCGTTGATCTCACCATATTGATAGGCTATAATAAGCAAGGAGATCTGTACAAACTGAGAATATTAAGCTTTTTGTCTGTCATTTTCTATGTATGAGTAAAATGGATGGCCTTTTTTTTTTAGCCAATATATTGGTAATGAGGCAAGCCCCCACTCCGATTTGTTTCCATTCATTCATTCAGCAGGAATTTGACGTCCCCAGCTAGGGCCCATTTAAACTGCTGTGTGACATAGCAGTGTGAAGCTGTGTGAAGACTTGATTTTGGGTCCCTGGGTCCTCCCAATAGGCCTTGCCTTCCTGGAGTCAGTAGATGAGGGGCCTTTAAGAAACTCTTGGGAAAATTCCAGTACTTTATGTTCCATTTTCTAATAACATTTTGAAGTCCATATATATATGTGTGTGTGCATATTTATATTATATATAGTATAACTGGGACTATTTGGATTGCATAATGATACTGTGGTCTTTCTTTTTATGCAGATAGAATAATAAAGGCAATTTTTTGGATAACCCTTAGTGCCCAAGAAAACCAAACCAAATCCATTGCTGTTGAGTTGCTTTTGACGCCTGGTGATTCTGTAGGACGGCATAGAACTGCCCCATGGAGCGTCTCTGGCCGTAATCTTAACAGAAACAGACAGCCACATCTCTGTCTAACTCAGCAATTGCTGACCTTTTGTAACCAATGCTCGAAAACTGTGTCACCAGATGTATGTCAATAAAGAGGAAATTCAGACAGTGTCTAGTAATGCGCTAGAAAGTCGCCCTTTTCCTCCATTCCCTTTGCTTGATTTCACAAAGGGCGTATGTAAAATTTTAACAGGAAGAAATGGAGATGAGACTTGCTTATGGAAGTAGAAGAAATTGGCTTGAACGGAGCCATGAGCGTCTGGGCAGGGTGTGAACAGAGCATCATCTGGATGGATGAGGATGTAAAGGAATGGAGGACACAGGAGAGGCAGCTGGGAAAGGTGGGTTGGAGCTGGAAGCGAACCTGATCTCTGTATTGTAAACTGGATGTGAAAAACTGGAGATGCCAAAGCCTTTTAGATCCAGTGTAATGAGAACCGTCAGTGAGTTCAAAATTGGCAAGAGACTGGCGCAGTTTCATAGGGGAGGTAGAGGTAACACAGTGGTTTTTGCTTAGCGAAAGTTATGTTAGTAGAATCCCACAGGATGACTGCTTCCTGAATTGCAAGGTCATTCTCACAGCCATCTCAGTGACGCGGCATTGACCTCCGGGCAGGGATTTTGGTTTTAGTTTTGTTTTTACAACTCTTAGCAGTGTGGCTATCTCAGTGCCTTAACAGGGAGCCTGGGTTTGTACAAATGAGCTGAGGCCCACTTGTAGCTACCCTGTAAGACGGGGAAGAGCTATCCCTTTGAGCTCTGGAGACGACCTCTTTCCTGGAGTGGAAAAGCCTTTCTCTCTGATCGACTGGTGATTGTGAACTACTGACTTGCAGTTAGCAGTCACAGTGCCACCAGGCGCTTCTGCACGATGTGAAGAAGGATCTATAAAATAACTTGCATTTTTTGAGCTAAATGACTCACCCCATTCTCCCCTGACCCCCAAATAAATTAAGAACAAAAAACCCCAGCAAAGATCAAAACAACAACAAAGAAAGAGACCTGAGCCTGATGGCATAGTGGTCATGCATTGGGTGGCTAACTGCAAAGCCAGCAGTATGAAACGACCGCCCCTAGAAGACAGATGAGGGTTGTTCCTCCAGGGTTGCCATGACTCGGCATGGATTCCACCGGAGTGAGTTTGGTTTTTCCATCTTTAAGCAGTGTCTTAAGAGAGACCCTGGGTTTGCACAAATGGTTAAAATGTAGCTGCTGACTGGAAAGCTGAAAGTTCAAGTCCTCCCAGAGGTGCGTGAGTGGAAAGATCTGGTGATCTACTTCTGAAAAAAAGCCCAGTTCTACCCTGACAGTCTCTAGAACAGGGGTGCTCACACGTTTTCAGCACGTGAGCTACTTATAAAATGATCATGTCAGAATCATCTACCAACAATAAAAATGTAAAACATTCATGTATTAAATATTTATTCATGCATGCATTGAGAATATGTTCAGTGTATGTTTTTTTCAGTGTATATTTATGTACCTTGCATAGCCTCACGAATCTGTGGGACATAGACAGGACTTTTCCACAATTTTATACTCTAAAATATTAAGCAAACTATTTACCAGCATTTGGTGTGGAAGTTAAGTTAGCTATTCTCCGTGAAGCTCCCAGTTATCTGAGACCTTTGTGTGTCTCACAAGAGAGCCGACTTCCCTGCTGTTAGTATGATGGTCAGCTTCCATTGAAGCCTGTGGGCTGATTCACATGCTGCTGTTAATCTCTAGTCTAACCTGTTTAGTCACATCCAGTAGTCTGGGGTCTAGTCTTGTCACATGTGATTCCCATACTTGCCTTTCCTGTAACATGTGTTAGTCCAGGTAAACTAGAGGAACAAATTTCATAGACACGCATATGGATATAAGGGAATGGTTTATATACAAAAGGAAGGGAATACTGAGAAAGCATTCCAACCCAGTCCAGTTCAAAGTTATACGTCCAATATTAGCCCATATGTCTGATACCAGTCTATAATGTCTCTTTCCGACTCACGAGGTCACAGGTCAGTGGGTGCAGAATCCCTGTGCTGCCAGGGGTGTCCCCATGGCTCCTAGATTCCAGAGCTCAGGGTTCATCCACAGCATCCTGTGGTGGCAGAAGCAACTCATCACTGGCAGAGGCCTCCATGTGGCCGCCCCACCTTCCAAGGTCCGACTCCATCAGGGCAAAGCTGTGTGGTCTGTCTCTCCACCGGCTCCTCCAGCTTCTTGGATGCTGCCATCTTGTCCGTGATTCATCATCTCTGAGACTAACTCCCAACAACTGGGGAGATCGATTCTCATCTTCACAGGGAAATATCGCAACACTTCCCAGTTGTATCAGGAGAAAGCCATGCCCACACAGAGGCCTCATTGGCTACTCAATGGCTATCTCCAGATTAACAGGGTAGACTCCACCCCTACACCTCAATCATGAAATTAACATAAGCACATGACCACCACAATGTACTTATAGTACAACCCCTTCCTGTGACATATGTCCTTACCTGTAATTAGGGGCCTGACATGGCTCCAAAGGGTATATAAGGATCTCTCCTCTCTGTCCTGCCTCTCTCCAGGCCCCTTAGCACTCGGTCCCACTCTCTCATGTAATTCCTTCTTCCACTCGCTGTCTTCATGTGGATAGCCCCATCAGTGAAGGTGAGCATGTTGCCATATTGTGAAATATGTCTGACTCTTATGATTTCTCTGTCTCATGCTCTCTATAATTATACCATAATAAATAATAATTATTGCTGTACAACTGCATCTATCGAAACCATGATGTATGTACGGAGACTGGCTTTCCTCTGATATGAGTCCATATTGCACAACACGACATAATTAACTATGTGCATTTTTTGTCATGACCTGAGTTTACTCTGATGACTTGAACTGAATAGGATGAGCCAGAGATGCATAGTTCGGACAGTAGACACTTCCAAATGATCCTCAGTCTTGGTGGAACGGTCCTTGGACTGAATGATCTTGATGTGGGTAAAGGCTGACTCACATAAATAAGTAGAGCCGAATAGTGCAGTTAAGGAGGTAGCACATTTTCTCATGTTTGGGTTCTTTCCCTTGGTGAGTAAGTTCCAGAACTCTTCATGTACTCTGGACTTCAGCTGAATGTCGGCTTGTAGTGTCAAAATCTCCCATTTCTTATGAAAGTGATATGTTTTTGTCTTCTTACTTGATCCAGCTCCCCCACTCACCCCTTTTTTATGCTTAAGAATAAAAAACGGCTGAGCCCCAGTGGTGTAAGTGGTTGAGTGCGGGATTGTGGCCCTCGGGCTTGGCGTTTCAAATCCAGTGGCGGTTCTCAGGAGCAGCGCTGGGTAGCTCCCACAACCACCAGAGAGCAGTGATGCCATCCCCCCCAAAAACAAAACAAAACAAAAAAGAGAAGAGAAAAAAAAAAGGTCTAAAAATTGGCGATAACGTAGCTTGTCAGTTTTGCTGCCCTTAGCGTAGTTGTTTGTGCATGTGTTTGACACCTAAGATGGCATCTGATTGGCTGTGCTGTATGTCAGTTGTATGACGGGACTGATGATAGGCTGACATCTATTTTTTTTAATGCCATGTGATCTACCCACACTACATTTGTGACTGACGAGTAGATAGCGATTGACATTGAGCATCCCTGCCCGAGGGTCACTGTGAGGCACAGCCACCTTGATGACACCTAATTTTTGTTTGGTTGATTGGATGGTTAAAGTTGTAAAGGTGATTGGATTACTATAGCCTAAGGACTATCTCTATTTGAAGAAAGTTTTTTTGTTGATTCAATTTAGCTTTTTTTATATAAGCCATTTTATTGGGGGCTCGTACAACTCATCATAATCCACACATACATCAATTGTGTCCAGCACATTTGCTTTCTTCTTGAGCCCTTGGTATCAGCCCCTCATTTTCCTCCTCCCTTCCCTCTACCCCCTCTCTCGTGATGTCTTGATTACTTATAAATTATTATTATTTGGTCATGTGTTACACTGTCCAACATGTCACTTCACCTGGTTTCTGTCCCCCAGCGAGGGGGTTATATGTGGATCCTTCTAATCGGTTCCTCCTTTCTATCCCATTTTCACTCCACCCTCCTGGTATCGCCACTGTCAGCACTGGTCCTGAAGTGAAGGGATCATGTATCCTGAATTCTCTGTGTTTCCATTTCCTGTCTGTACATCCTCTGGTACATCCTCTGGTCCAGCGGATTTGCAAGGTAGAATTGGGATCATGATAGTGGGGGGGGGGGCGGGGGAAGCATTTAAGAGCTAAAGAAAAGTTGTATGTTTCATTGTTGATACACTGCGCCCTGACTGGCTTGTCTCCTCCCCCAGGTCCTTCTGTAAGGGGATGTCCAGTTGCTTACAGATGGGCTTTGGGTCCCTACTCCGTACTCCCCCTCATTCACAGTGATAAATTTTTTTTGTTCTTTGATGCCTGACATTTGATCCCTTTGACACCTCATGAGGAAGGAGGCTGCTGTCTTCCTTCCATGTAGGCTTTGTTGCTTTTCAGCTAGATGTCCATTCGTTTATGTTCAAGCCTTTAAGACCCCAGACGCTCTATCTTTGATAGCTGGGCACCATCAGCTTTCTTCACCACATTTGCTTATGCACTCATGTATCTTCAGTGATTATGTTTGGAAGATGAGCATCATAGAATGCCAGTTTGATAGAGCAGAGTGTTCTTGCATTGAGGGAGTACTTGAGTGGAGGCCCAATGTCCATCTGCTACCTTAATACTAAACCTATAAATATATGCACATATCTCTATTTTCCCATCATCATATATAAGTATATTTACATATGTACATGCCTGTATTTAGACCTCTATAAATACCCTTTGCTTCCTATTTCTTTCCTCTATTTCCTTTTGCTGTTCGCTTGTCCCACTATCATGATCAGCCTTCATTCGTGTTTCAGTAATTCCTTTCTGTTACATTGCTCTGGGTTTGTTAACACCCATTTCCTCTCCCCCACTTCCCCCTCTCCCGTGTGCCCCCCGGCCCCAGCATGTGTCTCATTGTTTTATCCTCCAGATTGTTCACCCCACTTTTCTAGGTAGACCCGCAGAGATAATAACATGCACAAAAACAAGGCAGAGCAAAACAAAGCAACAAAAGAAAACAAAACAACAACATCAAACCAATGATAATAAAAAGAAAAGCCTATAAATAGTTTAAGGGGTGTTTGCTGAACTTGGGAGTGTTTTCCAGTGGAATCTATTTTTGGGACTCCCTTGGGACTTCCTTGCTCTGCTCTTCTTGCTGTTCTGTTGCACTCCCTCCCCTCTCCGCTCCCCCCCCCCTCCCCACCCCAGTGACTTGCCTCAGTTTGGTGAGGTCAGATCGGGTGCATTTCCCACAGTGTCTCCATTGTTGTCCCCTGTAGGGCTATGGGGCCGTGAGGGATGTTCTGTTTCAGAGTGGGACTGGCCATGTGGTCTTCTCTGTGCACTGGCTGCTCTGAGCAGAGAGTATCATCCTCACGGCTTGGTGGACCAGGATGTGCTCCACTCTCCCTTTTTCCACCCTCATTTGCTCCTGTGTGCTCTGATCAGACATGCCCCTCTCCCTGAGCTGTGGCGTCAGTCCTAGCCTCTGAAGTAAATTCTTCTGAGGGGAGGGACATATTTAGCCTTTTTTAAAAGGCAATATTGCGGCTGAGCCCTGGTGGCGTAGTGGTTGTGTGCGGGACTGCGGCCCACTGGGACGGAGGTTCAATTCCAGCAGTGGGGCTGGGCCTCCTACTCCCACCACCGAAGAGCAGTGATGTCAAAAAAATAAATAAATAAATAAAATAAAAGGCAATATTGCATCATCTAGATGTTGAGAGTTAGATTTTTCTTTGTTTACATGAGAAACTCCGTTCACCTCTTGACTGTAGACAAATGTGTGTGTTCAAAGATTTGACTTGTTCTTAAAGATGGCCTCTTTTCCCTTCATTCTTTAGAGAATATTTTGTTAGTTTCTGTAATCAAAGCCATATAGATAAGAGCATATATATATTTAATACAGTATGTTACCCCTGTACTATGAAGTTATTCTCTATGATTCCATATAACTACACAGTGCAAAAGTGAATTTTAATGTAAACTGTGGACTTTAGTTAATAATAATATATCAGTAATGTATCGGTTATATATTTAATACAGTATGTTACCCCTGTACTATGAAGTTATTCTCTATGATTCCATATAACTACACAGTGCAAAAGTGAATTTTAATGTAAACGGTGGACTTTAGTTAATAATAATATATCAGTAATGTATCGGTTGTAACAAATGTATCAAACATCAATGCATGTAATAGGGAACACTGGGGGTGGGGAGGTGCAATGGGCGAAAGCACAGGGTTTCTCTACTTTTTTGGGTTCTTTTCCTGTAATCCTAAAATTGACATAAACAATGAATTCTATTACTTAAAAAATAAATTAAAGCCATTGTTGATTGGAATTCAAATTCATGTTGAATAGTTTCCACTTGCTTCTCTGAACATAGTAGTGGCTTTGCCTAGAAATAATCAAACCCCTGGGTTTAATAGTTTCTCGAACATCAGGAGGAACCCAGGTTTCTCAGCCCTCAGTGAAGAGTGGGAGTTAGTGTCCTGTGGGTGATGCACTGTGGAGAGAGTACTTTGCTCCCTGCCATCGTGTGGGGTGGGGACAAACCAAGGAATAACCCGCAGGCTTCTGTTACTATACAGACACATGGGCACTGCTCAGCCTCCAATGTGCGTGTGCTTCCAAGCCGTCGACTGGGAAGCCTGGGCATCCTAAGCAGAAAGGAACAGTGAGTGAGGACAAGCCAGGTTTCAGAATTAGTTGCTTGATAATAAATTCACAAGGATAGCAAAGCTGCCAAAGGTCATGGTGGAACCCGCAGTGATTTCAGTGTCAGTAATAAACAAGAACTACAGGACTGGTGTGGTCTCAGGAGACAGTCGGCCTGTGTAATAGATCTACCTGGTGTGTTAGTCTGTGTTGTCTAGAGAAAACACACTAGTGGCGTTTATACATGTATAGCAAAGAAGCTTATTTCAGGAAGTCATATCAAGAAGGTGTCCTACCCAGCCAATGAAGTCGAAGGGTGAAGGGGGAAACAGGGATCTCAAGCCGTTAGGTACAGTGATCCAAGGCCAGTGAGAGCATGGCAGGACACAGACAGCTCCCCGGGTCAGGCAGGCATAGAATGCCAGCAAGCACAAAGAGGTGAAGTGCAAAGGAGAAAAGTTCTCTCCGACTTTCTTTTTTTGAAAAAAAAGGCCATGCCCCCAAGGAGGCATCCCCAGGCTACCACCTACCTGATTGACAGGCTGGACTCCATGCCTGCGTCCACACGGCACCATCAAGTTGACATCACTCTTGGGATCACGTAGGAGGGGGTGTGGGCATGTCGTTGCTACCAGTGGAAGGCTTGGTGTCCAGTGAGGCTGACTCCTCTTGTAAATGTCTCTCTCCTCCGGTCCAGTCTGTCGACGACCTGAACAAATGGGCTCTCTTGCTCGTTTCTCCCTTCGTGCTTGAGGCCGAACACATTGCCTTTGTGACCGAGAGCATCTGGGAACAAGGCGCCGCTTTCCAGAGACCGCCTTCCTCGGCAGATACAGTGAGTCGCGTGGTTTTGCTTTGTGGGCCAGGGGGAAATAGACATTTGAGTCAAAATCCAGTTTGCGTTTGTGGTGTGTTCTTTCCCAGTCTCCCTGCCTGCTTGCCTTTCCAGGAGATCTGGGGTTAGATACAGTAAGTATGTTGGCCCACGCCTCCTTTTGCTGCTTTCATACAGCTATGGACTCACTGTCGTGGGGTCAATTCCACCCCAGGGGGGCCCTGTGGGACAGGGTCGAACTGCCCCTGTGGGTTTCTGAGACTGTAACTCTTTGTGTAGCTCCTGCAGAACTGAGGGTGGTTTGGGACTCCTGACCTTGTGTTTAGCTGCCCAGCATAGACCCTCTGTGCCTCCAGAGGGCCCTTTCCAGTGACTTGAACATGTCTCCCTGTGAGGTCAGGTTCAGGAGCCCTGGCTGCATAGGGGTTACAGTCTGGGAAACTCAGGCATAGTTAGTTATCTCCTGTCCTAGAGGGCTATTGGGAGTCTGTGTCAACTCCATGGCAGGGAGTGATGTGCTCAAAGTTAGGGCTCATTTTAGACGTTCAAGGGCATGCTTGATGCTCTCTCTCAGATCATCTCCTCACCTTGCTTTTTAAAATCAGCCTCTCCTTCTCAGTGCCACAAGTCAGTGCCAACCCACAGGAGCCCCAAAGGACAGGCCAGCACTGCCCTCGGGCATGTAACTCTTTGTGGGAGTGGAAAACCTCATCTTTTAAGACAGCTGGTGATTGGTGGTTTCGAATCACTGACTTTGCAATTCACAGCTCAGTGTGCAGCCCACGACATCGCCGAGGCTCCTGCTTAGAATAAACCATTTAGCGCAGATGAGCTGGTGTGCATTACAGCCTGCTTCCTAGACATTGGGGCGTGACTCTCCAAGAACTCTGTACTCGGTGACATGCCCCTAACTAGTTGTTCCCATTACTCTGGTTTAAAAAGAACCAACAAAAATTACCTCCCCATCCCCCCAACCCAAACGATTAGCATCCTAGCCTGCTTCTGGTTCTTCATGATCGGGTGGGTCAGTTAGCGTCTGCGGGGACACAAGCCTGGTGGGGGATGAGCAGGTAGGTGTTCACTGCTGTAAACCTGTCTGCCTCATGGGGGCTTGGTGTGCTTCCGCCCATTGTGGAGGCTGCCGCTTCTGATTTTAATTTCTCTTTACTTTTATTAGCCTTGATGTTAACCTTGACTTATTCCTGGACCATGTGTTTTTGCTTCTTCAGTTTCTTTGGTGATAGCCCTTTCATCTTCTTCTTCTTCTGGCTTAGGCCGGGGAAGCTCTGGTGTGGGTTGATCGGACCAGGAGCCTTGTTAATTCCGGACAGTGCATCTTGGGGGCTTTGTTCACCCAGATGTACTCAGTGACCAGAGAATTCACATTCAAACCCATCAGCTCATTACTCGGCATTTTTAAGCATATGCAGCAAAAATTCAGCACTCTTTTTGGGCCACCGACCCTGGGTCCAACCCCACTGTTTGGCCTGGCCACATCTACCAATTCCTGTAATGCAGGAGAGGCACAAAGTGACGTCCTTCAAATAGTTGGTGGTTTTCTGGATATGCATACCCTTAATAGCCTGGGCAGTTCCACAGGTGTGTTTAAAATGGACCAGGAGATTCAACCCTCTTGATGTGCATGACTTTGTGGGGTTTTCTGTGTCAAGTGGATAACGAACCATTTTGGCAGATCACCTCAGACTACTATGAAGAGAATTAATTTTTTCTCTTCACTTTATTGGGGGGCTCTTACAAGAGTTTACTTTGTTGTGAATTGGGTGAAGGGTGAAAGAGCAGATCATCAATGTTATATTGAACAATTAAGACTCCTTCTGTTTCATCTCATTCATTTCAATCCCCTCAATGTGGTATCACCCATCCTACGTTGTGTCTGTTTCTTTCCTCTTCTTTCCTAACCTTTCTGAACTCTGTCCTCGGGCAAACGCTACCCCTTTCATTGCAAATGGCCAGTTATCCTAGGATGTGGACATGTCGGAAATGTTCTTGCTGTCCTGTTTTTTTGGCTGAAAATTGAGTCACAGGAGTAAGGTCATTTTGAGACTTGAAGGGTGATCAAAGCCATAGACTGGCCTTCCACCAGTCTCTGTTCAGCCAGCAAGTCTGGTCTCCTGCATGATTGTGAGTTTTGTCCAGCTGCATCCAGGCCTTTCAAATAGAATCCTTTTCAGAGCACTTGGTAGTAATAGCTGGGCACTCCTGTTACTCTATCAGTGGGTTGTGCAGACTATACTTGTATGATCCATGAGCCCTTTGGACTAATGATTTCCATGGGTCTTTGGTTGTTTTGACTCTTCCAATGAGAAGAGACCAATTCTTGCACCAGATGGCCACTTTTAAGACAGTAATCACTACTTATCAAAGTAGGATGCAGGCTTTGTGGACTATGTTTCTTATGCTGGTTTACCTTGGTGTCCCCCAAGACTATGCTTCTGAGTCTGCAAACCCAAGAACTCGGTCCCCAGATGTACCTGCATATGTCTTTGGGTTTTTTTTTTGTTTTGGGGACATCACTGCCCTCAGGTGGTGGGAGTAGGAGGCCCAGCCTTTGCTCCGTGGAGCTGGAATCGAAACTCCATCCCAGTGGGCAGTCCCGCACACAACCACTACGCCACCAGGGCTCAGCCTTAACCTGCATATGTCTAAGAAGTGTCCACAAGTAATTTTCCCTCTGTGTGCTCCACCTGCTCTTGCTGTATGTGCCTTCCAACCTCACTGGCCGATCTTCCAGTGTGATAGCTGACATGCTGTCGTGATCTGTGAAGGTTTTACTGGCTGGTTTGTGGAAGTAGACCCCCAGGCCTTTCTTTCTAGTCTGTCTTAGTTTGGAAGTCCCACTGCCACCTGTTAACCTGGTTGACCCCTCTGGTATTTGAAATGCTGGTGACCTAGTCTCCAGCACTATAGCAACGCACCCACATCCTGGGCCTGACGAAACGATGGGCGAGTTCCAAATCCTCACTATCATTTCCAAGGCTTTACCTGGTCAGTGTGTTGTTTCACGCTCCTCCAGTTCTCCTGGAGTTGGAGAACTATTTACACTCCAACTTGAGTTTTTTGATTTTTGAATAATCTTCTCACATCTTGGGTTTTTTTTTTTTTTTGGCATCACTGCCCTCTGGTGGGAGTGGGAGGCCCAGCCTTGCTTCTGAAGAGCTGCTGCTGGATTTGAACTGTCAAACCAATGGGCCGCAGTTTCACACTCAACCGCTATGCCACCAGGGCTCAGCCCTTGAATAATCTTCTCAACACATTGCTGGGTGTACTTGTCATGAGTGTCCTTGTATTTTCGTGCCCAGCAGTTAATGACTAGTCAGAAGGTCACTCATGCTCGCATGTACATGTTTATGCAACTTCTCGGCCTGAAAGCAATAAAATCCTTTCTCAGAGCCAGCTGCCTGAGATAGTTTCGGCTTGAATTAATCGATCAGGAGAGGATTAACAGCACCGTCCACCTGCCCCTACTCATTGCCCTGAAGTTGATTCCAATTGATAGCGACTCCATTGGATAGAATGTAACTGCTCCTAAAAAATAAAATTAAAAAAGAATAGAAGTGCTCCTGAGGCTCTCTGAGACCGTGAGTCTTAACAGGGGTGGACAGCCCCATCTTTCTCTCATGGGGTGGTTAGTAGCCCAGCGCTCAACTCATTGTATTAGTCTGGGTAGGCTAGAGAAACAAATTCACAGACACGCATATGGATATAAGCGTAAGGTTTATATACAAGAGGAATGGAACATTGAGAAAGCATTCCAGCCCCGTCCAGTTCAAAGTCATTAGTCTGATATTAACCCATATGCCCGATACCAGTCTATAACGTCTCCTTCCGACTCATGAAGTCACAGGTCAGTGGGTGCAGAATCCCGGCGCTGACAGGAGTCTGCCCATGGCTCCTCGCTTCCAGGGCTGTGGGTCCATCAACAGCATCCAGTGGTGGTAAAAGCAACTCAGCGCTGGCAGGGGTCTCCACGTGGCTTTGCCAGCTTCAGAGGTCTGGTTCCATCAGGGTAAGACCGTGTGGCTTCTCCTCCGGCTCCTCCAGCTCCTTGGACACTGCCATCTTGTCTGGTCCATAATTCATCATCTCGGAGACTGACTTCCAACAACTGGGGAGATAGCTTCTCATCTGCACGAGGGAAATATCATGAGATTTCCCAGAGGTCTCCGGAGAAAGCCAGGCCCACACGGAGGCCTCATTGGCTACTCAATGGCCATCTCCAGATTAATAGGGTAGACTCCACCCCTACATCTCAATCATAAAATTGACATATCAAATACATGACCACCACACCCACGATGCCACAGAGGTTCTTAAAAGCTCCATAAGACATAGTATTTCTTTACATGATAGAGAACAAAAAATGGATTTTGTCTCATAGCCCTGCTGGCATCGTGGCTCTGCATTGGCCTGCTAACCACAAGGTCAGTAGTTTGAGCCACCAGCTACTCGTCAAGAGAAAGACAAGGCTTTCTGCTCCTGTAAGGAGTTATAGTCATGGAAACCCCCAGGGGCAGCTCTCCCCTGCCCTAGAGGACCATTATAAATCAGAGTAGATTTAGTCACAGCGAGTTTGGGTTCCGATTTTAGTCTCCTAGTTTAAAACCCTTCACTTCTTCAAGTAGCTCTTCTCCCTCTATCCCTTAGGAGAACTTTAAAACACATGACCTGTAACTGAGGATGCACTGGTGGGCCCAGTAATAGAATTCTCACCTTCCACATGGAAGACCCAGGCTGGATTCGGCCAGTTCACCTCATCAGAGTCTCCATCTCTCTGTTAGTGGAGGCTTGCTTGTCTCCATGATCCTGAACAGCTTCCAGGAGAGCTTCCTGATGAAGAGTGACTAGGAAGAAAGTCCTGGCCACCTGCTTCTGAAAATCAGTCCATGAAAACCCTATGGTTTGCTTGGCCCAGTCCACAGCCAATCATGGGGATGGTATGAAAGCCGGCGGCAGGCCTCTGCTTTGGGAAGGGGTGTCCTGGGTCGTTAGGGGCTGACTTGACACCCGCTAGGACCACTCGCTAACTCTTGCTGCCATCGAGGCCATGCCGACTCACAGCCACCCTGCAGGGCAGGCTAGAAGGGCTCCTGTGAGTGTCCGAGACTGGGACTCCAGGACAGCAACGTGTAATTAAGTTGATCCCAAAGAGGAGAAAGGAGGCAGGAAAGTGAGCAGAGGAGGGATCTGGCCCCTGGGGTTTCTTTTTCCATTGCGCAGGACTTGAGTCCAGGAAGGGCCAGCAGGTCGGGTCACGCTTGGTGCATTTAACTCAAGGCTTTTTCACCCGGGCTTTCTCAGGGTCTGGGAGTTGAATGGTGTGGCGCTGGGCAGGGCTCCCTTTGTTCACGGCCAGCCAGGCCTTCCTCAGCTTTGATCTCTGGCTCCATTTCCTCTTCTTCCTGCAAAAGCACCAACCTGCAGTGGCCGTGTGTGCTTTTTCCCAGGGGGGTGAGGGGGTGGGGGTGGGGCTGCGGGAAGCATCCCCTAGGAGGTATCCATGTCAGGGCCAGCTTTGATCAGGCACCCACTGTTATCTGCAGGCGTCTGCATGGTCTGCGGCTCATGACCCATGTTCCCTAGAATAAAGGGCGTGCACTTAGGAGAGGAGCTGTGCCTGGGCATTTGGTCAGGCAGGTGTGCGTATCATGTTCTTGGCCTCTTCCTGCTCTCGCCCCTCTCTTTGTTTGTCCCCTTGGCCCCTGCTTCTGAGGTGTGGGAGAAGGTAACTGGATGGTTCTCGGAGGGAGAAAGACAGAACACCTGGGCTTTCTGCTCCCGAAAACAGTTCCCAGTTAATCTCCGAAGCCCACAGGACAGTTCCCAGTTAATCTCCGAAGCCTACAGGGGGTGGCTGTGAGGCAGCACGGGCCTGTGGCAGTGTGTTTTGAGACAGCTTTCAGGCAGCCCCCCACCCCCTGCGTGCCCCCCACCCCCAACCGCAACACAAGGAAAACCCACCGCCCAGTCGTTCCCACTCCCAGGACCCTGCAGGGAGGACAGAGTCGACTGCTGCCTAGGCTTTCTGAGCCTTTATGGGAGCTCAGCCTCATCCACTGAGGCCCAGCCAGCTCCCAGGAAGCCTGTGTCTTCATCCTGTGGCTTTGAGCCGGGGGCCAAAGCTCAGAGAACTGCAGTGCTGTCAGCCGCCAGGGCTCAGTACAGGGTCCTGAAAGTAGCTTGTTTCTGAAGAAACCTTCCGTAAGCTGAAATGATGGAAAGCAAAGAAACAATTACTATTAGTCCATTTGTATTTTTTTTTAAGCACTCCCAGATTGAAAAAACAAACAAAACCCCCATGTAACGAGTCAGTAAATACCACACAGATAACACTAACTTAGGGTGTTCACAGACAGGTCTATAAGCTGAGTGGTTGGGTGTAGCTCCCGGGTAAGGACCTTGGCAATGTCTCTGCTGCTACTTGGGTGCACCCTGCCTCTCTGCCCGACGAAATCCTGGAAAACAGGTACTAATGTAAACACAGAGTGGCACAGAGTGAACCTTGGGGGAAGCAAGAATCCCCATGTTCCCGTTCTGACAATGAGAAAGCTGAGCTTGGAGAGGTTCAGAGATTTACGCTAACCCCTCAGTGGTCTCCACTAGGAACCCCTCAGAGCAATTGCTGATAACCCTGAGCTCAGCTTTAAATTCTCACAGAGCTCTGGAGAAGGCTCTAAGGACTGCTTCCTTTGGTCTCGTGTTCCCTGCCCTCTTGTGGCGGAAATGTGAACTTGCAGGGGTCCAGCTGAGGGGCTGTGAGTGTCTCCAGCGAGCAGTCTGGGCAGCGGAGAGTCTGGAGGAGGACTTGGGACCATGAGTGTTATTGTCTTCCCACGTGGTTCTGAGACACACTGGTCTTTAGGCTGTGACTGTAGACCCACCGTGTGTTTGTTCCACCGTGTGTTGCTGTTCGTAAAGGGTCTTTCTGATGTCAGGTAATATAGTGATGCTGGGGTGCCACTTGTGCTGCGAACCCCAGGATCAGCAGTTCAAAACCACCAGCCGCCCTGTGGGAGAGAGATGAAGCTTTTCCCTCCCTATAAAGAGTTACAGCCTCAGAAACTCTCGGGGTGGGGGGGGAGGGGGAGCAGTTCTGCCCTGTCCTACAGTCTCTCTCCCTTGGAATTGACTGGAGGGCCATGAGTCAAGCAGTCGAGGGCTGTCCAGATTTCCCTTTCCTCTGATTATGTTCTTTGAGAAGGGCTTGAGCCTTTGAGTGGGTGATGCTTAGTGCTTTGCAAGCTCTGTGGTCCCTGCGTGCTGCCGATGGTTTGTACACATGCTGCTCACCAAAAAGTAGGGGGTTCAAGGCCAGCCAGGGGCCCCCTGGAAGAAAGGATAGTGACTCCTTCTGAACAAAGAACCACTGACAGCCCCATGGAGCACGGTTAGTTCTACTCTGACACCCGTGAGGTTGCCGTGAGCCAGAATCTAACATCAGCCAGTTAAGCACTGTTGTCAGACGGAAATGAGACTGTGTGTGCCCAAACCATTGACACTGAGCAGATGTGAAGTCTGCCGTCTCCTTGCCCTGGCCGGTAATGCAGCGCTGCAGCTCTGTGGGGGGAAAGAAGGCATCTGGTTACTTCAGAGATGTAAACATGTCAGCCTCCCTCGCTCTCTCTCTCTCCCTCTTGCCCACCTGCTTTTCCTCAGGTTGTGAAGTGGTCAGACTGCTGCCTGCTGCTGGCTTGCAGACCTGGGGACCCTTATCAGCTAATCGCTAAAGCAAGCGTGGACGACTTCAGCAAGCTGGGAGTCGCGTTCATGGAAGACAGACTCCAGATGGACAATGGGCTGGTACCCCAGAAGATTGTTTGTAAGTGACATCAGAAAATGTGCGTGTGTTTTTCTTTTTTTTAATCTTAGCAGGCCAGTGTAGTTTGTGAGCCGAAGAACAGCTGACTGTCCCTTTCCAGCGTGGCTTCAGCCCCCTGTCAGCGAGTGGGTTCCCTCTCATAGGGATTCTTCAGGGCAGAGTGGAATTGCCCTGCGGCGTGTCCGGGGCTGTCAGTCTTGGTAGGAGCAGATGGCTGTGACTCCCTTGCACGGGTGCAAACCACCAACCTTTCATTGAGCAGTCCACACCTAGCCCACTGCTCCTGGGGCTCTGTGGAGGGTGTCAACCCTGCCCCTGGCCATCGAGTCACTTCTGACCCCGAGCGACACTTTGCAGGGTGCAAAGCTGTCCATCTCTGTGAGGGCAGACAGTCTCCTCTTGTTCCTGCCGCGTGGGTCGAGCACACTGCGTGTTTTCATTCACTGCAGTGGGACACCATTCCTATAGGGGTCAGGTTTTGGTTTTTGTCTGTTTTGAGGTGTTTATTCCCCCATACGTCTGTAATGTTTATTTAATTTCCAGATCCAGGATTTTCGATAACTGCGTTGTTCAGGAAATGGTATTCAAGTTTAGGACCCATAAATGATATAATTCAGGTAACAGCACAACGAGTTTCTAGACTGTGACACCCAAACCAAACTCATTGTCACGGAGTCAATTCCAGTTCATAGTGACCCCTACAGGACAGGTTAGAATTGTCCTGGTGGGCTTCTGCGACTATGACTCTTTATGAGCGTAGGAAGCCTCCTTTTGAGCCCAAGGAGCAGCTGGTGGTTTTGAACTGCTGACCTTGTGGTTAGCAGCCCAACTTGTAGCCCACTCTGCCAACTCACTGATATGGGACACAGAAGCATCATTATTCTGAAGTTCTCAATCTAACCACTTCTTACTAAAAACCTTTGGAACAGTTCATTCTTTCAGGAAAGGTATCGTTTGTTCTTTCTAAATTAACTTAAATGTAGGCCTATATGCCTGTGCACATCTTCCCTACTCAGGAACAAAGGAGTATTGTGTATCTGCTTCCTGAATCTGCACATGTCCCCTGTCCCTTGAGTTGGGGGGCTGGTGCCACAGGCCACATCTGTCACCACACAGGTTCAGAATCAGTTTTGCCCCATAATTCTCTCCTGAAGAACCTTCTCCCTCCATGACTCAGAGTGCGTGTTTGCCCCGGAGTTGTGTCAGGCCTGAACTGGGCTCCCCAGGTTGTCCCCAAGCCTCTCTTCCACGGCGCCTCTGAAGCAGCTAATGTACTGAGCGCCACTTAGGGACTCCAGGCATCTGTCCCCGCAGAGGACAGCCAACACCCACGATGGGGGGTGGGGTGGGGAGGGGGAGACGCGGGCAGTGTCGGCTCTTTCTCAGTCAGTAGGGGATGGGAGAGAGGAGCGGAAGGCTCTGCGTTTTGTAGGGGAAAGAAGTTGAGAAAGGTGGGATGTCACCCGGGGGCTCCACGGGCATCCTCCCAGCATGTGGGCACAAAGATGCGGCTTCGAGGGATGCCGCTGCAGAGTTGAGGGGAGAGGCAGGCGGAAGCTGGGTGGGCTGGCAGGCCGTGGTGAGAGGTGATTCTTGACCCGGGCCACGTGACTGACTGTCTCCCGTTCTTCCTTGCTGTAGCTGTGCATTTGCAGGACTGCGCTCTGAAGGACCTTAAGGGCCAGGCCGCCGCGGAGCAAGCACAGGCTGTACAGCCGCACCCCGAGCCTCCCGTGGAGACAATGCCCAAGCAGGAGGCCGCAGTGCACGCCGCTGACACAGATGATCCTCAGCGTCTGGGGGAAGAGTCCAAGCAGGGGCTGGGCGGGGGCTCTGGGGGAGACCCTGGTGAGGAGGGTGACCAGGGAGCAGGCTCCGTGGAGCATCACGGCCTCCACCTGTTTAGCTGCCATGAGTGCTTGGAGCTGGAGACTAGCACCATCGAGTCTATCAAGTTTGCCTCTGCAGAGAACATTCCGGATCTCCCCTACGACCACAGCAGCAGCTCTGAGAGCGCAGCTCACGAGCCCTCGGCCGACAGAGAGGGGAGGAGCGTCACCACCGCCGGCAAGGTACCCAACATCCTGGTCTACGTGGGCCCCGAGTCCAAAGAAGCCCTGGGCCGGTGCCAGCACGTGCGGGCGGTGCTGGCCGACTGCGTGGACACCGAGCGCTACACCATCTACCACCTGCAGGAGGACAGCGCACTCAGTGACCCGTGGCCGGACAACTGCGTGCTGCTGGTGCTCGCCAGCCCAGAGCCTGTTCCCGGAAGCCTGGACCAGAAGGTCATGGCCTATCTCACTCAGGGAGGGAAGGTGCTGGGCCTGTCTTCGCCCTTCACGTGCGGCGGCCTCCAGGTGGCCAGCAAGGGGGCCCCGCAGAAGACAGTGCAGAACCTGCTCTTCTGCGGGACCGAGCGGAGTGAGGTGCGGCTGAGTGTGCTGAGCAGCGGCTGCTTCTATGAAGAGAGCCCCGGGGAGGCGCTCGGCCTAGGCAGGCTGCAGGGCCACCTGGACAACGTGGACAAGGACAGGATGATCGTGCAAGTGCCTTTTGGACCACTCGGAGGAGAAGCTGTCCTTTGCCAGGTACTGAAACTGAAATTGACGTCATGGTCCCCAGGGGTCCCTTCCAGGGGTGTCTCGACAGGGTGCAGGGTGTTAAGGCTGCTGGTGAGGGTTTAAGGGAACCCTCCTTCGAAGTGCTGTGGGCTGTTTCTGCCTTGTTAGGTGGGGCTTGGTGCTGCCAATGAGAGGGCCCGATTCAGGCCTGTGGTGGGGCCTGCATTACCTGAGTGATAGAGAAGGAGGCACGAGCTGGCTGTTGCCAGTGGCTGGGGTGTCCCCTGGATTGAGGCATGCCAACATCCAGCAGAGCCAAGCCTGGCCCAGTGAGGGTGCCACCGCAGCACCACCAGATGTTGGTGTCCACTGGTGCCGGTCCATCGAGGGTCTCCCCGGTCCTCGGGGGCCACTCACTTCACTGTTCCCGCCCAATGATGGGTCCTGAGAAAATGCTCTGTCAGAGGCCCACAGCCAGCCCTTCCTTCCTGGTCCGTGTAAGTCTGGAGCTCGGTTTGTGAACCTGCCCACCATGGGCAAGCCATGCCGTTGTTTGAAGTCCCGGAGCAGAGCTTCGGCAGCACAGGAGCACACGCTAGTCATAGAGGAGGTGCGATCGTTAGCTTATCTTTTTGGATAGTCAAGGATTAGGCAGAACATGCTTCTTTAGTGTATGTTGTTCTGGTTTTGAACGTGATTGGTGGTCCTCTTTCCAAAAGACGTTCGTCCACTTCCTAGCCTCGCAGTGCAGCCTGGCTCACACACTGGGGCCTTTATTTAACGCAGGGGTCAGGGATCCAAAGAGGCATGACCGTCCCCGTCAAATAAGAGAGCTGCTCTCATGGAGCTGACTCTGAGCTCATCCACGGCTGGGACGGTTAGGAGGTTGGTGTTAAAGACCTTCAAGTTTGGAATTCCTTTCTTACCATCTGTCTCTCATGACACCTGACGTCCCTGGGCAACACACACAGTGTAGCTTGCCTGCTGACCTAAGTGCTAGAGGTTTGACTCCACCCATAGGCTCTCTGGGTAAGAAAGGCCTGGTAACCTACTTCTGCAAAGCACACAGGCTCAGAGGTGCCTGGACAACAGTGGTTTTTCTTTTAAGAGCTAAAAGCTGCTGAGAGGCTACTGAAGTTGCTTAGATTTATAGTGTTTGACTACATCAGAAAACCAAAACAATACAAACTCACTGACACCCAACTCATAGCAGTGTGACAGGACAGGGTAGAACTGTCCCTGAGAGTTTCTGAGACTTCAGCTCTTTATAGGAGTAGAAAGCTTGGTCTTTCTCCCATGGAGTGGCTTGTGGTCTTGAACTGCTGGCCTTGTGGCTAGCAACACAAAGAGTAACCACTCCGCCACCATCAGGGCTCCTCGCATGAATCCATCGGTGAGGGAAAATGGAAAGGGAGAAGCTGAGAAGCTGATGCCTCCTCTTTCCTTCATAGGTGTTGTCGTCGCTCTGTAATGCCTCATACCCGTCCCTTTTAGCTTTCAGCATATTTATGGCCATGAGCAGAAGCAAGAGGGAACTTTTCACATACTCCTGAGCATCGATGGCAAATCTTACCATGCCTGGAGGATAGAAGTCTTTGCGAGAGGAACAGGCAGTCTGAAGGATTTGGTGATTTGAGAAAGCTAAGGAGACTGAGATCTGTGGGCACACAGTACTTCCCCCAGGCCCGTTACCCTTGGATGGCATGGTAGCTCCCCAGGACACAGCGTCCCGTTGATGTCGCAGAACCAGGCAGTGCATCGTCCTATAGATAGAGCATCAAAAGTTGGAGCCCTCTCCTACCTCCACCCCCCCACCCCCCTCCACCGGTTCCCTTGAGGAGCTGCAGAGATTGCATTGTATTTTAAGGATCTTGTCATTGAGCTAGGAAACCACCCACTTTCTTGTTTGTTTGTTCTTATTCGTCTTTGTTTTCTGATCAGACATCTTACAAAGGGCAATAGATGCACTTCCTTGCTATTCCAAAGGCTACTCACTTGTTCTTAAGATCGTACCCGAGAAAAGATGTTTGGAATCCAGGAATCAGGACCTCAGGCCAGGTGTATATGCCAGTGAGTTTCCCGTAGGGTGGCAGGCCACTGGGTTGGGGTTGGAGGCCTTATTAAGGCCTCTCTAGATGTGGTAGCCAGGGTAACTGCATATTCAGAAAATCCACCCCCAAGCCGACTTCCCCCCTGCCATAATTCAGTTCTGAAGGGCCCATCTCGCCACCCCGACACCCAGACTAGTAGTAGAAAATTGATTCGGCACTGTTGCAATCCCTTTCTCTAAGTTACCCAGCAAACCATTGAAACCCATCCTTCTGCGGTTGTAAAATTCGATACCACAGGACTCTGCCCCAGAAGGGAGAGGGGGAAAAAGAGGCAATCCGATGCAGCTTCAGAAATCCGACTCAGAGGATTAGAAGGCCGTTTTTTGATTTTAAACGACTTCCAGTCCATGAGCGACGGACTCCTCGTGTGCTCTTCAGACTGGTGCCACTGCCACGCCGTGGGGAGACCAGCCAGTAAATCTCAGCGCAGGCTGGTTAGTTTCCTCTGTCCCTGTTCAATTTCATAGTCTTCATCTCTGCCATCAATCCAGCTGTGATGTAACCCGGTAAGAGGAGGGGGAGAACTTCAAGGGCAAAACACAGCTGTACAGAAGGGGGTGGCGAAGCCAGCGGGGAGTCCGGATTTCATGTCCTTGGTTGCTTATAAATAAGAAACGTCCGCATAAGTTGCTGAGCTGATCAGGGCTTTGGGGAAAATCTAAGGCGATGGTGATGGCCTGTGTGTGACTATCACTAGAATGGAGAATTTGCCAGGGACCTGTCCCATTAGCGCCTCTGAAGTGGATTTAAGCTGTATTTGGTTGTCTCACTCAGACCAGCACCCGGCTGACATGGTTCTACTCTGGGTGGTGACATTTTCAGGGTGGTGGGGGCCCTCGCTCTCCTGTGCACCAAGCTGCATCCCCACGTCCGCTCACTAGATGTCAGTAGTGTCTTTTCCCCTTGTGACAGCCAGAAGTGTCTCCCCAGACATTACCAGACATCCCCTGGCTGGGAAGCAGTTGCCCCAGTTGAGAACCCCTGCTTTATAGTTTTCTCGGATAACGAGGTCTTTTGGTCTCATCACAAGCAAGAAGGAGACATTTCCCAGATGCCTCCAAGGACTAGGACACAAGTCCACACTCCAGGGTGCCTCTGTGTCCTGGTTGTTTGAAAGTGAACACCCCCCACCCCACAACACACACACCAAACAGGCGCACTTTCTCAAGATTTCCATTGTCCACAGGGCTCATCCTGAACCCATAAGACAACAAGCAGAAGACTGTGAAGGTGCTTTCTTCCTTGCACTCCAGAGGTCCGCTTGCAGGCCTGCCCCCTCCTCAGCTTGGTCCAGGAGTGAAAATGACTCCCAGTCTTCTCCCTGGGAGGGTCTCGGACCGTTCTGTGTTCCCAAAGCCCTGTCAGTGCATGTGCTTTCAATATGCCAGCCCCCCCCCCCCTTTCTATCTATCACCTGTAAAGGTTAATCTCTAGGACAGCTACGCTGCACACGAGAATTCACTGTGACCGTGGCGTTGCTGGCCGGCACTGGCTCTGACCACTTGAGAGGCGCATAACTCTGGGAGGAGAGGGGCTGTACGTAGAAGGCTGCTGCTCATATCCTGACTACCTGAGTATGCAGAGGGGAGCTGTGTGTGTGCTCGGCAGGGCTCGTAACTTTTCTCATAAGTAGATCACCAGGCCTTTCTTGTGAGGTGCCTTTCCGCTGGGGGCCTTAGAAGTTAACTTGAGTCGTGGGGTGGAGGGGGGAAATCCTCATTCAGGCAGGTGGCTTTGCTGTCCCCGCTCTGCTCTGCATGGCCATTTAAAGCCTGCTGAGCTGTGGCCTCCTGAGTCTTAGAAGAGTAGCCAGCACTTTAGCTGGCTACCTGCATTCTGGAGACCACAGTGAGCAGTGCCCTGCAGATGGGCCTCAACTGTGAACATGGACCCTAATCCAATGTAGTCGGGCTTGCTTGAGGCTTGTGTGGGGCCTGAGAGGTCTGTACGTTGTCCAAGACTGGCACTACATGCACTCTCTTTCTCTAATGCTCTGCTTGCAGCACCCCTGGCAAAAACAAAGCCAAAGAAATCAAACACTGAAGTTGCTTTTCTGGGTACTTGGTATCCTGGCACCTTTCACGGGGTAGCACCCAGAAAAAAATTTATCTGGAAGGAGCTAGACGCTAGTAACTTCCTCACTACTGGGAGTCAGTTCTTCTTGGCAGCACAGGATGGACGGTGGATGGGAAAGTGGTGGTGGTGGTGGTGGAGACTTCAATTTCGACTGTGCCACAAAGCCTGAGCTAAATACGCGGAGTTCTCGGTGTTAAACTTAGCCAGGTGTGGAAGGGCAGCACGGCAGGTCTTCTCGTTGATCCCGAAGCCTCTCTCCGTTGGTCTGAGCACCTGGTTGGTGCACCTGGACGCTCTCCCTCCAAGAGGTCCCCAACCTCGCTCCGCACACCACTGACTAGGTCCAGTGGACGGACGTTCCGAGCATCACCCGCTGTGGCGCCCTGAGGTCTTTAATTGGGCTCCCAGCACAACAGTATCTCTAAATGCTTCTGTCATATGCCAAGCTAGATGACCTCCTCAGTGTCACAGAAACATTGAGTCACTGAAGGCAGGAAGTAGGCGGAGTCCTCGTGGCCAGGGTTGTTGTTACTGTCAGGCAGATCTGACTCAGGACAAGACAACACGCTGCCCTGTGGTCCTGCTCATCTTCACGATTCTTGGGCGATGTGACACCAGTGTTGTGGATGAATCAGCCCCAAACCAAACCCACGGCCTTCGAGTGAGTACTGACCCCGATGGACTTTCAAGACTGTAAGTGTTTATGGGAGTGCAAAGTCCAGTCTGTCTCCCACAGAGCCTGCTGCTGGTTTTGAACTCCCAACCATATGGATGGCAGCCCAATGCTTTAGCCACTGCAGCACCAGGGCTCTTCTGTGTGCCAATAAAACTATTAAAAACATATGTATCCACAACAGGGACCCTTGGTGTGGTTATGTGTTGGGCTGGTAATTGCAAGATTAGTGGTTCAAAACCAATAGCCACTCTGAGGGGAAAACACCAGACTTTCTACTCCTGAAAAGAGCGGCAGGCTAGGACATCCACGGGGCAGTTCTTCCCTGCCCTAGAGTTGGAATTGACCTCATGGCAGTGAGCTTGCTTTGTTTCTGGTATTGACATATAGTTCACAGGTCATACAATTCAGTAGTTGAGTCATGTTCAGAAGTGTTACAATTTACATGTTATACAATTCAGTTGTTCAGTCATGTTCAGAAGCGTTATAACCCACAATACAATTCAATAGTTCAGTCGCATTCAGAGTTGTCATTCACATAAACAAATGTGGCGAAGAAAGCTGATGGTGCCTGGCTATCAAAAGATATCGCGTCTGAGGTCTTAAAGGCTTGGTAAACAAGTGGCCATCTGGCTCAGAAGCAACAAAGCCCACATAGAAGGAGCATACCAGCCTGCATGACCATGAGGTGTTGAAGGAATCATACCAGGCATCAAAGAACACAAAGTCAAATAGTTGTGAATGAGGGCGAGTGTGGCATCGGGACCCAAAGCCTATCTGTAGGCAACTGGACATACCCTTACAGAAATGTCTTGGGGAAGAGATGGGCCAGTCCAGGTGCAGTGTAGCAATGATGAAACATACAACTTTTCTCTAGTTCTTCAATGCTTCCTCTTTCCCCGCCCCACTTTCATGATCCCAATTTTACCTTACAAATTCAGCTACACCAGAGGATGTACACTAGTACACATAGAAACTAGAAACACACGGAATCCATGACAGATGTTCTCTTCAGGATCAGTGATGAGAGTGGCAATACTGAGAGGGCGGCGGGAAGGTGGGATAGAAAGGGGGAACCGATGATAAGGATCTACCTATAAGCTCTCCCTGTGGGATGGATAGCAGTGAAGTGAGTGAAGGGAGCTGTCAGACAGTATGCTATAGGACAAAATAGTAATTTTTAAATTATCAAGGATTCATGAGAGAGGAAGGGAGGGAGGGGGAAAATGAGCTGATACCAAGAGCTCAAGTTGAAAGAAAATGTTTTGAAAATGATGATGGCAACAGATGTATAAATATGCTTAATACAATGGATGGATGGATTGTGATGAGTCGTATGAGCTTTCAACAAAATCATTTTTAAAAAAGTTGTAATTCAAGAGCACTCCCCTTTTGCAACCTGAAACTATAAAAACTTAGCTTTGTGTGGTGATTGGGGTCGAGGCTACAGGAAGGCCACTGCACTGGGTAGTGGTGTGAGCCTGACCCTACCTTAAACTAGAAAATAGTTCCTTTGAAAAAAAAAAGGTTGTAATTCTTGGGCTTCCCACTCCCACCAGAGGACACTGATGCCCCCCACCCCCCCAAAAAAAAAAGTTGTAATTCACATGTAGTTCACTCACCTGTAGAAGAGTTGGGCGATCATCCCCACAGTCAATTTCAGAGCATTTTTTTCTCCCTGCTCAGTGTTGGGTGGACGGATGTCTTTCCGTGTCGTGGAGGGTTTCTCTCGTCTCTTGCTAGCCCTTTACAGTATAAGGACATTTTCCAGCAGATGGTATTTCCCTAAGGTCCCCTCGTGGTGCTGTGGGTCGGCGCTGGGCTGCTGACCATAAGGCCGGCGCTTGAGAACCGCCCGCCATTCACTTGGCGGGAAGAGGAGGAGACTGGCTGCTCCCGGGAAGGTTTACAGCATCAGAAACCCCTGTGGGGGGCACTGGGTTGGGATTGCATCAATAGCCGTGCTATGGGAAGACGGGTTTGGTCTTTCCCCAGAATAGACTACTATTAACCTAGGAGCTCTTGAACTGCTAGCTTCAAGGTCAAGGGTTCAAACCCACCCATTACTCCCAAGAGAGGGAGATGAGGCTGAGTCTCCGAGTCAGAGTCAGCTTGATGGCAGTGCATGGCTGGGTGAGGAGGAGCCACTGCAGCTTCCCTCCTGGTCTCCTGGGAGCTTCTGCCTTGGCCTTGCTTTATTGCTCGTCAGTGTCCTAAATATCAAGGCTCTGAGTCTGTGCACACTGTGGATGACGAGAAGGATTCCTCGTGTCCAGGTTTGCAGAAGAACCGGCAT